>QLPN01004794.1:10144-52951 GCA_003314395.1 Albatrellus ellisii | reverse complement strand
CAGCCTCCTGGGCCCAAACATGGCATGGAGCACATCACACAAAGCATGCACATACCTGAAGCACATGCCCACACGCACATCTGGCAGGACGTCATGCGTGACATCCTAGAGTAGACAATGATGTTGGAGGGCTGCTCAAATCAATGTGATCAGCATGCAATGCTCCCACCGTCGCAGCTCTGGGCAACCCCTATATATGATCATATTCAGTCAACTCCTGCATGTAATTTGGTTTTTCTTATGATAGAAAAGATAAGCAGTTATGCCATGCAGCACATGGTGGTGGTGGGTAGCCAACACATGCTGCATAGATGACAATGTTGAGCAGCCAGCACATACAACACTTGGCAGTGGTGAGCAGCCAAATGCATGCAGTGTGGGGGTAGAAGCTCAGATATGATGGGCAGCCCATGGATGCAGTAAATGGCAGTGGTGAGCAGCCAGTACATGCAGCATGGGGGCAGCAGTGCGAGTGGTTGTAAAAAAACCAGGATGCGTGCGCGGGCACACTATGTGGCGCGCCGTGCGCGTGCCGCGATGCCGCGCGCTGCCACGCACAGATTGTAGCGCCGTTATCTGAACCACGTGGGTTTTTTAACTTACGACCGTCCTCCCATTCTAATAGTGAGGTATAGTACCACACTGACCATGTGTATACGAATATGTATGAGTGTGTGTGTGTGCATGCTCAGTATATGCAGAAGAGGAAGGAGGACATTAGTCATCAGTATACCATATCATCAACACCCCCCCATGCTGGGTGTACACTCCACAAGACCAAGGCCTGAGTGATGAGAAGAAAAAAGGGGAAGAGAAAGGGGGTTAGTGAGGACATCTGCAGTAATCAAGGAAGAGGGCAGACAATGTACAGCAATGTCATGAGATGAAAGACACTTGCAAATATAGTGATGACATATGTCAATATGTTTGGTACCATGAGTGATGATGGGGTTAGTGGCAGTGTTGATAGAGCCTTTTTTATCACCAAAAATAAGTAGAGGGGAAGAAAAACCAAAACCAATCTCTTTCAGCAAAGATTGCAGCCACATGCCTTGTGCAGCTGCTTGTGACAATAACATATACTCAGCTTCAGTAGATGACAGTGAGACTGTGTGTTGTTTGTGTGATGACCAGGCAATTGCTCCACCACCAAGGAGGACACATATGCTCCAATCATTTTGCTATTGTCTCTGTCTGCTGCCCAGTCAGAATCAGAGTATCCAATGACTCCTGCTCCTTTATTACCACCATACCACAGATGATAGTGAAGAGATCCTTTGAGATTTCACAGGATGTGTTTAGCTGAGGAAAAGTATTGTGGCAAAGGGTTAGTCAAGAACTGTGATAGCTTCATGATGCTAAAGGAGATGTCTGACCAGGAAATGATGGCAGCATATAGCAGGGATCTGATGAGCTGTTGGTATTCTGTACAAAGAGAAGTGGTTGCAGAGTAGGTTTTGTCCACAGTGATGAGGTTGATTCCAGGTGTTGGAGAAACATACACATTCTGTTCATGCAACCTCACATACACTTGATACATGTCTTCATTATGTCTTCTCACCTATATCTTATCTTATCTCACACTACCCAATTACATATCCTACAACATGTTCTCACTACATATTTTCCACACTCTGCTTGAACCTTACCCCATGTACACTACATAAACTTCATCCTCACATTCTACAGTCTCCTTAGATATTTTCTACAATGTCTCAGTGAGTACTTCCCCACATATTCTTTGCTCACAACTTACTTGTCCCTGCAGCCACCCCCTCTCACTCTGTGGTCTATGCTGTACCACTTACCACCATGTTCTTGCAGTGATGCAAACCACCTTGTTCTCCCTTTACAGTGTCTGCTCATTCCTGGTCTCACACCAGGTGGAAGAGGAGTAGTAGTGGGATTGCAGTCATCAAGTTGGAATTGCTCTAGGAGGTCACTGATGTAGGGTGTTTGATCAATCTTGACTATGCATTTGGATTGGTCCTGTGTAATGTGGAGGCTGAGGTATGACTTAATTTCTCCAAGATCTGTCATCTGGAATAGGGTTTTCAGTGTTGCCTTACACTGTTCTACTTCTTTGGGTGAACCTCCAAGGATGGTGATGTTGTCTATGCATAATATGATGATGAGAGGTTTGGAGGAATTCATTGAGATGTAGATGCTGGAGTCTGAGAATGTGCAGGTAAAGGAGAGGCCGAGGAGTGAGCTGTGCATTTTGTGGTGCCATTGTTGTGATGCCTGCTTTAAACCATAGAGAGCTTTGGTCAGGTGACAGACCTTTCCCTCTGTGCCAGGCATGACAAAACCTTGCAGTCACTCTATGTATATTTCTTCCTGTAATTCACCATTTAGGAAGGCAGACTTGACATCCATAGAGTGTACCTCCCAGTCCTCCAATGCAGCAATGGCCAGAAGGGTTCATAATGACTCAAAGTGTGCAACTGGAGAGAACATCTTGGTATAGTCAATGCCATGAATCTGTGTATAACCTTTTGCTACTAGTTGTGCTTCGAAGTGACCATCTGCTTTCTGCTTGAAGACCCATTTGTTCTCTACTAGGTCATGTCCTGGTGGTGGATCAACCAGTTCCCATGTGTGCAAGTTGTGTAGTGATCAGAGTTCTTCTTCACATGCAGCCTTCCAGAGCTCAGCTTCTGGTGTGGCTTGAGCTTGTTTGTATTGGTTTTTTCATTACCTTATGATGCTGATCACACTGTTTACTTATTAAGTATACTTATCTCTATCTCATCTTATTGGTATTTCTTTTCTCTTTATGGTTTGAGCTCCTATTAAACTTGATCTTGCTCTTACTATATCTTCTCAACCTCATCATCTTCTCACCTCAGCACTTCTGCATGTGCTGAGGTGAGTATCTCTTCTACTCTCTGAGTTCTCTTCTGACATACCTGCTCTATGCAGCTCTCTCTCTCTTCTGTGTACCCTCTACCCTCTGGTACACATCTTCTCTATCTTACAGGCCTCATCTATCTCTAGGCCTTATCTATCTCTCTAGTCATGTATGACATCTGGACTATGGTCCTCTTCTGGCTTTAGTTACATCATGGTCTACAAGGCTATCTTTGCCTCCAAACAATCTATTCACCATTTGTGATACTGCCTGTCTTTCAACAGTTTGAGTGTGAGTGGGTCACATGATGCAGTGTGGGAAAGGACAGAAGAAAATGAGGGACCAGCTTGAGGCATGGCAAAGATGTCATCATCACTTCCAGACCCCCCTGTCAGGCTGCTATTATTTCTCTTATTTTTCCCTTCATTTTTCTTATTTGTCTTATGTCTCTATCACTATAGATCTTGCAATTGCTCCTGATCTATTGAAGTGACTCTCACAGTCATGGATTCCCTTTGTTCATCTTTATCAGCCAATGACATGCCAATTGTCTGATCTCTGATCAGCCTGTTCTATCTTTAGTTATAACTTGTTTGTTTCCTCACTCTTGCTGTGGATGCTCACCAATCCTTCTCACACCTGCTGTGGAGGTATCACCAATCACTCCCATGGCTGCTGCAGAGCTTCAGTCAGCACTGATGCATCCCCTCTATTATTAAGTATGACATCACTACTTTACTTTCTCATTCTTCAGCCCTATACTGTATAGCATGGTCTGTGCACTCTCCACTATACTATATATACATAGGACTCCTAGTGGTTTATTCCCTGGTTCTGATCATCTGGGATATCTACTAGGTGCAGTAGTCCCTAGTCCCTTTCTTGTAAAACTTTACTGATTATATATCTGGGATATCCACTAGCTTTGAAGCATGATCTATCCTCTTGCTATTACAGCACTTTCTTCAGTTGTTCAGCTTTGATGTTAGTGTCAGCCTCACACCCCCCTCACTGAGGGTGTCCATGAACTTGCATGGGCCATATGCACTGTCATGGTAGCATTCAGGGTGGTGGGCAAGGTGCTGAGACAACCAAACAACTGGTATGTCATCTTGGAGGAGCTCAGAACAGACCTGCTGATGAGCAGAGGAAGAGTGGCCATGCCAGTGAGGAGCCAGGAGAGACAGCAGATCATCAGCATGGGTGGTGCAATGTACACAAGGGTGGATTGGCACCTTGATGGGTGCCAAAGGTCTGGGAGGAGTCACTGGATCCAGTAACAGCACAGGCACCATGAAGGGAACCATGGCAGGTGCTAAAAGTGGCCTATTGGACAGTCTTAGGGGAGGTTTGTTATGATAATACCCCTGGTAATAAGATAGTGGGTGTGCACTTGGTAAGTATAATAAACATTCCTCATGATAATGAAGAGTGGGATCAATGAGATAGCAATTAGGATGATACCACCTATGACTAAATGAGGATCCAGAGTGATGAGTTTAAGATGTCTTAGTGACACTTTTAGAGTGACTTAGAGATCCTAGACTTAGTTCTTAGAGATGAAGTGGGTTTGGTAATGAGCTTATGTCAAGTGCAGTAAAGGAGAATCCCTAGATTGCAAAGTTGACAAGACTGGGGTTTAAGACCACCAGTCTTTCAACTACTTATATAAAACTAGAATGCTAAAGATAGTACAAGTAAATAAGATTCATGGATCAATGATGATTGCACAGCAATCAATGGGATCACATGACTCTAAGACACATCCATGAATATAGTAAGTGGCTCAGCCACAAGTGAAAAATGAATAAGAGGTAAACAAGGATAAACAAAAAGTGAGATAAGATGAGTCCTTGCTAATTGTATAGTGATAGTCCTTAGCAAGTAAATGTTACAATAAATAAAGAAAGATAAGAAAAGGAAAAGATAAGTCTTTTATAGTACTTTGAGCTAAGCTCACACTTAAGCATGTAAATACTTAAGTACTATAAAAGAGAAAAGGAAAATGAGTCCTTACCAAGTAAAGTGGAGCTGAGCTCACACATGTAGTAATAATACTACACTTTACTAGTAAGTGAGATAAGATGAAAAGAAAAAAGGAAAAATAAAACCATTATGAGGTGCCTAGGCAAGTGCCTTGTAACAGCAGGTAGTGTGGTGACAGGAGGTAGGGTGTCAACTGCAGGAGTAGGGTCTGGGATGCCAGGCAGTATGGTGGGGATGGTGTCAGGGGGTGCTGAACTGATGAATGGAGGGGCAACAGGCACCTCAATATTGGCAAGAGGTGGGGCTGGCAGATGATCAGGTGCATCAACCTCAGGGTCATCATTGGGATCCCCATCTGACTCTCCATTGGAGTCATCACTGGATGGTGGTGCAGGAGGCACAGGCAGCAGGAACAGGTTGAGGACCATTGGGTTCTGCTGAGCCTCTACTGCTGGGAAGACATTTTCCTCCAAGATGGCATCACAGCTGATGACAGCTTGCAGGCTGTCTTATCCCAGAATACCCAACTTTTTGTCCCAGACTCATACCTGATGAAGAGAAGGGGCTGGGAGTGAGCCTCAAGCTTCAGACACTGGTGGTTGGGCACATGCACCCAACCATGGCATCCGAAAATATGAAGGTGGGAGACATCAGGCACAGCAGAGCCAGGAGACCATAGGGCAGTGGGTGTGCACCACCCCAGATGCTTGGCATGTGACAAATTATAAGTGTGTGCTGTGGTGCATATAGCATATTCCCAGAAACCAGGAGAAAGACCAGCTTGATGTAACATAGACAGTGCATGGTCAAGCAGGGTGCAGTTCCAACACTCAGCATGACTGTTCTACTGTGGGGAGTAGGGTACTGTCAATTGGTGCATGATCCCTCTAGCTGCAAGCAGGGCAGTGGTTATACCACTGATGTATTTGCTGCCACAGTTGGTACACAGGACCTTGGGCCAACATCCAAGGAGATTGTGAACATGTGCCAGGTAGTGGGTAAGTGCCCTGGATAGTTGATCTTTGTGATGGAGGGGATAAATCATACCAAAGCCCAAAAAGTTGTTGATGAAGGTAGTGACATAGACATTGCCAGTACCTACAGAAGCCATGCTGACAGGCCTGATCAGGTCTGAATGGACAAGACCAAGCACTTTGGTGGCATGGGTCCAGGAGAGTCAGAAGGAGGCCCAGGGAAACTTCCCTTGAAGACACCCAGTGCAGGGGCTTGATGCAGGTGAAGAGGAAGGCAGATTGAATCTGGAGAGATGAGATGGTTTAATGCACAAGATGACAGCTTCAGACAGATGGCTAAGTCATTCATGCCAGAGTCATATGGAGGGAGAAGTGAGGGTATGCACACTGGGCATGGACAAGAGGTCCACCCAGTAGGTTCTGTCCCATAGATGACTGATACTGAAAACATGACCATCCTTGGAGATCATGCAGGTTCCCCTTTGGTAGGTGACACAAAACCCAAGGCTATTGAGTTTACTGATGCTCAGGAAGCAACCAGACACACCAGGAATGTGCAGGACTCCAGAGAGTGAGAGTGTGATAGTTAATCCAGTCAGTAGGGCATGCTGATGAATGCAAGGACCTTTTCCAAGACATGCAATTGTAGATCCATTACCAATGGTTACTGGCTGGGAAGGGACAATGTTGTAGGAGTGAGATCATCCTTGTATGGGGTGATGTGATCTGTGCAGCCAGAGTCTAACATCCATGAACCAGTGCCCCCATTATAATGACAGGTGTTTAACATTGCAGAAGATGGGGAAGATATGGTGTGGATACAAATGACATTGGTTGCATTATCACTGTCTACATCTTTTTCTTCACTTGATATTGCTTGTACCTTGTCTTGAGCAGCAGTTATAGGAATGGGGGAGGATTTAGTGATGATGTGCCAAACCCCCATGATGATGAAAGCTGACTGGACTGAGACTGTCCAAAGTAGGTAAATAGATGAGTTTTTAAGAATGATGCTGAGTTCTGGGATGGAGACAGAGTAAGAGCAAGTTGTGAGTAGTGCAAGAGTAATGAGAGAGAGAAAGAGTACAGAGAATGAGTAGATGCAGGTGGCCTGGTTAGGGCCCATAACCTGTTTATGACAGGCCATGTGCAGAGGAGAACCAAAATAATTCCTATTTGTACCTGTAGTGTCTCTATCATATATATAATAGGGTATAGTACTGCACTGACCATGTGTATACAAATATGTATGAGTGTGTGTGTGTGTGTATGCTCAGTATATGCAGAAGAGGAAGGAGGACATTAGTCATCAGTATACCATGTTGTCAACAGGAATTGAAAACTGGTGCATGCACAACTTACCACCTTCTGCTTTAGGTGAATTGGCAAATGGTGACACACATGCAGTCTCCAAAAAACATATGATCATAGATACATTCTCAATCAATCCACTACTGTATAGTTTCAACCCATGGATGTGTCTTTTTTTTCATCTACCTGCATTAGCCCTATTATATCCCTCAGTTCTCATGTTGTTCTTCAAGGCTGAATTTACTGACCCTGTCTTTAGGATGTCTTTGTGTAGCAAGATACCTGTATAGCCCTTTTATTCCAAGACATAATACACACAAGTGATGGAATTCTGAACAAATCATGGACCAGCATTGCAGAGCACTGTGGCATGCTACTGTAGCAGTTGTGTAACCCCAACCTGCCAACAGGGTTTAATGTTATGTCATCCAAGGTGTGACAATCCACTGCTCCTGACTCTGTGCAAGAATCAGATTGCAATCAGCCAGATTTCAGCTGCTGGACTCACCATAAAACCCTGACTGTCACAAGTCAATATTGTAGGACATCTGTGTGGCTGGAGCTGAGATGCAGGGAAATGGTCTATGTGATTATTGATATGACTGTGGGGTGTCATGGTACTGTTGTGACCAATGGGTGAGTCCTCATGGTCCCTCAGATATCTCATCTGTCTGTTGTGTAATTTCTAACAAGAGAAGACATGATGGCAGCTGATCATGATGCAACCTGCCACCTGAGTGAGTAGTACTCTAACCTCAGCAGAAGAACAATTATACTGAGTGAGTGCTGGTTTTCCCAGGCACATCAATGCCATGCTTTATGACCTGTTGGACTATAACAAGATGTGGTGTCCTCTAGTATGAGCACCATGAGCATTGGCAAGGTTTACCATTTGTGAAGGATCTGACTGCATTCATCTGTCAAAGTTCTGCAACTTGCCTGCTACTACAGCGGCAATTTCAAGGTCACCCATACTCCATTCTGTCTGCCTTCTATTGTGCTCACAATATTGGGTTGCATCTTTGGTGGATAGGCAGATGAGGTGTGGGATTGGGTGCAGCAGTTCCTACAATATGCTGTGAGTGTTGTCAGTACACATAGGTGCTTGTGCACAACAGCATTTGGGCATCCAGGCTAGTGATCTTGAGATTGATGCTGTGAGCCTGGTGTGATGATGCAGATGCTAGGCAGATGATTTGTTGATTGATTGTGTTAATCATGATTGCAGGGGAGATAAGTCAATGTGGCACTGGAAAGTGAGTGATATTTGGCTTCAGATGTGATTGCAGCATTCTCTCCCATGGCACACCACTGCTTCCAGGTTGCTCAAGTCCCAAATTTCAAGTGCAAGTTAACATCTAACACAACATATGGTGGCCAATCCCTAACTACATGTCACCATGCTTCTCACTTGTATCCAGGCAACATGCAGGTTTCTTTTTGTCATCACATCTTGCACAGGTTGACAATGTATGTGCTATTCTCTGCATGACATGTATCTGCACCAACCCACTGTGGTGGTCACTGGATTATCCATATTGACATTGTCATTATTCAAAGATGGAAGAGGTATCTTGTCTCATTGCCACAGCTCACAGGCCACATCTCATAATTGTATCTGGAAATCCCAATCACAAAACTTGCAGACTAGTTGTTTCCACCAGGAGAACATTTACCCCTGCCTCATTTCCTACTCATTTCATGGCCTTCATTATACTAGCATGTTCTTTTATTCTGTTAATGTAAAAAATCACAATCCAAGACATGATGTCCTGTCACCTGCAGTAAGTGCAATCATTGGCCAAGCCATCAACCTATGCCATTGCCACAAATGAGATTAGTATTGAACTTCTCACATTGCCACATGCAGGGGAATTGTCCTGCATTGTCCACTCCCACCATGCCCCAAAACACTGAATTGTAGACATCTTGTCAATGTTCTTCTATTATCTATGGCAGGAAAATGGACAAAGGTTGCAACTTGTGGGTCAACATAATGGGTCAAGCTTGTTGTTAAATGGGTATATAAGGTCTGGGGAGGTGACAAGTTGTTTAGCACAGACCCCACTGAGCTTGTATCAGCTCTTACTACTGCTTTCAACATATTCATCATGCTTTGTCTATGGCTGTTGGTTCCTCCCAACCCAAAATGTCTGGGGGTGCTGTCCACATCATCAAAGTGTCAATATGTGCTTTACTGCTATCAGTATTCAGCTCAACCTCAAACTACATGCCCAACTTGGCCAGTATGTTGTATGGGCCAATAACATTGGCTGGGATCACAACAGGGCTTGGTGTATGCATGATAATACAACCCAAACAACATGGGCATGTGTATTGGATTGTTGGCATTGGGTGGGCTGACATAGGGCTGTCTACACCCACAGCAGGTGGTCTCATTTCTCTGTGGGATGTATCTTGCTAATATTTTTACCATTGGTACACTTAAATCCTTACTCATCAGATGTTTATTGAAGATGTGAAGTTTGTTAAACTTCAAGATAATGTGACTTGTGATTAAGACAGGAGCACTACAAACACCACACTAAGTGGGGGACTAGAGTCCAAGATGAGCAACTGAAGAAAGCAGCTGCACCACCTGGGAACTCTTTTATGGTATGCATAAATGCAGAGTCCAAACTATAACTATGTGTACCATATATATGTGGAGTTAGAACTTAAATGGATCAGTAGAAGTGGAGATATCATCAAATGTAAGTAAGAAACTGGAAATGCAAAATTGAGGAATAAGAAAAGAGTTGGTGAAGAACCTTATAATAACAACAAAGTTGTGCAATACTAGCAGGTCACTTTGTCTTTACTGAACTTGTTTGTACTATGATATAATCCTGGAGAATCACTTCCATTACACAAACAAAAAAAGGTTGAAGCTAGTAATGTGAAGGCACAGGAAGTCATAAACAGGGTGTAGTGGTGGCTTACATATTACATCCTCTTTACTATCAGCAATTTTCTGTTTGTATGGTGGGTGTTACGAGGCACTTGCTTTGGCACCTCGTAACAGTTTCTTTTTTTCTTTCTTTTTCTTTTCTACTTACTAGTAAAGTGTAGTATTATTACTACAAGTGTGAGCTTAGCTCCACTTTACTTAGTAAGGACTTATCATTTTCATTTCTCTTTTATAGTACTTAAGTATTTACATACTTAAGTGTGAGCTAAAAGACTTATCTTTTTCTCTTTATCTTTCTTTATTTATTATAACATTTACTTGCTAAGGACTATCACTATACAATTAGCAAGGACTCCCTTTTCTTCATCTTTATTTACCTTTGTTTACCTCAAGTTCGTTTCGCGCTTGTGGCTGAGCCACTTACATCACATGGACGCATACTTACTGCGCATTTTCATTTACTTACTGCACTTTACTGTGCAACTTTACTATAGTTAGATCTCCAGTTTTGTATAAAAAGTTGACAGACTGGTGGTCTTAAACCCCAGTCTTGTCAACTTCACAATCTAGGGATTCTCCTTATACTGCGCTTGACCTAAAGCTTGTTACAAACTCACCTTCCTTCTCAAACTAAGTCTAAGAACTCTAAGTCACCAAACATCACTAAGACATCTTACACTCGTCATTCTGGATCCTTGTATCGTTATTGGTGGAATCATCCTCATAACCATATCGTTAATCCTGATCTTTATCGTTATCAGAAACCTCTATTACATGCATCAAACTCAGATCCAAACTTTGGTTACCAGGAGTAACATTATAGACCTTCCCTAAGACCATCCAATAGGCCGCTCTTAGCAGTGGGAGAGGTATTCTAGTATTGTATCATGTGGCCTTATGTGTATACTAAACAATGCACAAAGTCACACATCTTTTTGTGGGCATGACCATGCCACCTGTAGCTCTCCAATGGCAGAAAATCAGGACCTGGTGAAGGAACTCAACAATCTCACATTCCACTGTTCTAGAAATTGTTTGTCAGCAACCAGCCTTTGACAAATCTTTTTTGCTCCATGAGAACCTCATTAGGTATGTCATAAATGATGTCCTATTTTCCAAAGACTGGTGTTGTCAAATGCTGATTGCAGGATGAACAAAATGATATGAATCAAGACACCAAATCTACATTCAGTATATGTATCTTCCTGTATTTAATTCCACTTTATAAGTGAGGTGCAAAGACATTGGCCAGTAACCTGGTGAGAGTATTGTGTCAACTTCCAAGAGATGAACATTTCCTCTCAATCAACCACACATTGTCACACCTGCAGATTGTACTTGCTGGTTGCTAGTAGTTCAACTATTCAAGTAGCTCAGAATGGAAGTCAAATGTATTCAGTCTACAATATTTGGGTTTGTTGCAAAGTAGACACAATGATAAGTAGTATTTGAGTTACCAATTGGTTGGATGTCAGAAATATTGAAATAGTAATATGATGGAACATGGAAATGAAGTATATCAGGTTTTTCTTGATGTCCTGGGTGTGTGTTGGCCACCAACAATGGGAGAGGGCAGGGGTGCTGTGGGGTGGAGCTAGCCAACTATGTAGTCATAATCTCACTGCCTTGGAGTTAAATCAATGAGAAAATGGTGAGGGTTGACTGTATAGATGTACCTTCCCACTGTAGAGGTTGCCAGATCATCCACACTAGCACTTTTGTCATTCAAGGACAGAAGATGTATCTTGCCTCATTACTGCCACTCTTGTAATTGTGCCCATAAAACCCTGAATCATGAAACTTACAGACTGGCTGTTTCCAGTAGAAGAACCCCACCCCTGCCTGATTCCCTACTTGTTTTGTGGCTTGTACTCATTATACCAGCACATTTTTCTTGTACCATGATTGTCTATCTAAAATGTGAAGCACATCCCATGTAAGACATAACTATGCATGACATGAAATACCCACCACCAGCCTCACTATGTAGCCAATGAGGCACTACTCCATTGCATATAGTAAGCACAAAGATGGAGAGTGGTGATAGAGACTGTGCAGGTGCCTGGATCAGAAGACTGGATGTGGATAGTGCATGGGAAGGGGGAGGAAATGTGACAATGTGCAAATATGTTGCAATCCATTGAGTCATGAGCCAGTCATGAGCCAGGTAGCATTGGATTTCTCACATGGATGTAGTGCCCCCTATTGTCTTGGCAGAACCATCAGTCAGAAGAATTGATTTGTCCTGCATTGTCCAGGCTTCTGACTCTGGCTATGCCTTGAAACACTGAATCATGCACCTGCATTCTATTATCTATGGTCAGAAAATGGATGGGGATTGCAACTCTGTGGATTAAGTGTAACACATCAATCACATTGTTGGACAGGTATTTAAGGTCTAGGGAGGTGTCAAGTTGTTCTGCATACACCCCACCAAGCCTTTACTGTTGACGTCTCCACTGCTTAGTAACATTCTATTTCCTTTTTTGTTCATCTACTGTACAAACACACTCCTATATGCACATACTTAGATACACACATTTCTTCCCTTCACATGTCTGGTCCATGCACTACCAGTCTTACTATAAGTAGCTAGTAGGGTCATAGTAGAAGAATAAGAACTATTCCAGTTCCCTTCTCACACATGGCCTGTGCTCAACATTTACTACTTCACATATCCACTTTCAACATATTCATCCTTGGCCACTAATCTTTTGTTTGTAAGGATAAAATGTTTTGGGCACTGTCCATGTTGTCACACTACCAATCTTTGCTGTACCCCCATCAGCATTCTGTGGTCTTATGGTATGACTCCAAAGATGATATATCAGGAGATATCATCAAACTACACAAGAAAAGGCCATCCAGTCCTGACAGTGGAACCAGTTCACTGCAGTGCCAGATGAATGTTCCACCACCCAGACCTCCAACATTGCTAACCTGGAGCTTGGTATTCTACATCAGTCAGCTTCATTCCTGCCAGCTGTATAGTCTGACCACCCCACTTTCCATTCACTGGTGTTTTGATCAGCTGAACACTCACACTGGCAGTTGACATATCATTTACTTTGGCCCTCACCATATGCAGCCCCCTCTTACTCTACATAGCCTGAGCATACTCTGGTGCTTACCTGTCTTCAGAGGGTTCATATGTATCCATGATCTGCTGGCAGTGGAGGGCACATACTGCCATACAGTGATGCTGCAGGTATGAGGGAGCATGTATGTGTGCATGTGTTAGGAACTATCAGGACATACCTTTTATTTTTCATTTCTTCTTACATGTTTCATTGACTCTGCTTGTTCTCTTGAAGGATCCACTCCACAAGCATGTGGAGGTGGAGTAGCAAAGAGGGTGCAACCCCTCTTACTGTACTATCACCTATTTCATGTGTCAGCAGGAGCACAGCATCACTGTATGATAAAAACTACTTACCTTTCATTATAGTACTGTAGCTTAACCTCCTTTGTTGTCTCATTTATCTGTTGTGCAATAGCAGCATTGTCTGGCTACTCCTTCCTTGTGTTCACATTGGAGTCCTCTTGGAATCTAGCTATAGGTGTTTAGCTGCTCACATGTGCCAAACCCCAACACTAGGTTAAGCTCTTTCACTCTGACTTGAACCAACCCTGGCTCCCCCAGTCCCCCATCTGCTTCCTCAAAGCTTTTGTTTTAGCAAAAGCCAAGACAGCTTTTGATGACAATAGGCCATGTGTGAGAGGAAGATACAAATGTTCCTTGTTATAATATGAACTATCCTATGCTATTTATAGTAAGCCTATAGTGCACAGACCATGATCAATATCCTACAGAGTGTGTATGTATATATATGTGTACATGTATGTGCATGTATAGTACAATAACCAAAAAGGAAGGGGATATTAGTAATACAATCATATCAATGTCAACACCCCCCCATGCTAGACATGCACATGCAAACCAAGACCTGTGCAATGAGAAGAGAAGAGGGGAAAAAAAGAGATTTTGTTAAAATATCCACTGTGATGAGGGCAGAGGGAAGATGGTGGATGGAAATGGACTGTGAAGAGATGCATTCTCATATGTAGTGGTGTCTATATGTTTTGTGCCTCTAGTGATAACTGGATTAGTGGCAATGTCAACAGAGTCTGTGTTATCACCATATAGCAGAAGAGAGGAAGAGAAAGGGAAACCTATTTCCTTGAACAGTGAGCACAACCACATCCCTTGTGCTGCAGCTTGGGAGAGTGACATGTATTCTGCCTCTGTGGAGGACAGAGACACAGTATGCTGTTTCCTAGAAGACCATGCAATAGCCCCTCCTCCTAAGAGGAATACATACACACCAATGGATTTTCAGTTGTCCTTATCTGTGGCCCAATCAGAATCCAAATAACCCTTGATGTCACCATCATCCATTCCTCCATACCTCAAGCAGTGATCTATGGTGCCTCACAAGTAGTGCAGAATGTGTTTGGTGGATGTGAGATGTGTGGGAGAGGGGTTCATGAGGAACTGGGAGAGCTTCATCTTCATTACTGCAAAAGAAATGTCTGGCCTTGAAATGATTGCAGTGTATAGGAGGGAACCAATGAGTTGTTGGTATTCAGATCTGAAGGATGGAGATGCAGTGTAAGTGGAGTTGGCCTTTGTTAGTGCTACACCAGGAGGAAGGGGTGTTGTAGTAGGGTTGCACTCTGTTAACTGAAACCTATCCAAAATGTCTCCTAAGTATGCCTTTTGGTCAATTGTCACAATGTGGTTGGGGTGGTCACATGTAACATATAGGCCAAGATACAATTTTATCTCTCCAAGATCTGTCATCTGAAATAGGGAGCACAACATTGCCTTGCATTCTTCAACTTCTTCAAGGGATCCACCAAGGATTGTGATATCATCCACATACAAGACAATGATTAGTGGTTTAGATGACAAGGTGGAGACATAGATCCCTGAGTCAGAAAAGGTGCAGGTGAAGGAGTGTTTCAGCAATGCACCATTCATCTTGTGATGCCATTGTCTGGATGCTTGCTTCAAACTGTAGATTGCTTTTGATAGGTGGCAGACCTTTCCTTCTGTTCCAGGTACATGTTAAACTTTGAGATAATGTGACTTGTGATTAAACCAATGGAAGCTACAACCACCACACTAAGTGGGGGACTAGAGTCTGAGATGAGCGACTAAATAAATAATGTAAGAGTGAAGTTACAGTACCTAGAGTCTGAGATGAGCAACTAAAGAAAGAAGTTGTGCCACCTGGAATTCTTTTATAGTACTGATAGAAGTGGAGACTGAACCATAACCATGTGTACTATGTATGTGCAGAGTTAGCACCTAAATGCATCAGGACAAAGAAAGATATAATCAAATGTAACACAAAGTCTGGAAATCTTGAGATGAGGAAATGTGAAGAGAGTTGGTGAAGAACCTTTAATAACAGCAGTACAATGAAACCTTGTGGTTGTTCCATATATATCTCTTCATCTAGGTCACCATTGAGAAAAGTGAATTTCACATCCATGGAGTGGACCTCCCAATCTTCAAGAGTGGTGATGGCAAGTAGGGATTGGAGTGATTGAAATCAAGCTACCAGTGAGAATGTTTCCATGTAGTCAACTCCATGTATCTGAGTGTATCCCTTGGCTACAAGCTGTGCTTTGTATTGTCCATCAGCTTTCTGTTTGAATACCCATTTATTTCCCACCAGACCCAAGTGAACTTGGCAAAGGGTCAGGGGATCATAGGAGACTGTGTGGGAAAGGAGTGACACTGCTCTGAGGCATGGCAAATATGTTGTCTGCATTGTCAGACCCCCCCTCACCAAGGATGTCCACAAATGCACAAGGACCATATGAGCTATCCTGAAAATGAGCAGGGTGACAACTGATGCACTGGGAGCAACACAAGGAAGGAATCCCAGGTATGTCATTGCCAACAAGGAGACCAGAGCATTGACTACATAGAGAAGCACATTGTCACCCAGATGGAGGGGTGTTGGCAGCACTATCATCCAGGAGAACTGTACAACACACTCTCACATGAGGTGGAGGCATGCTAGCAGAGGGAAGTGCCACACAAGGTGGAGTAACTGGAGGGAGAGGTTGAGTGGCAACAGGTGGAGGGATGGCAAGAGCTGGTGGCAGGACAGGTATGTTGACCAGCACCTCTATAGGAGGGTCAACCACCACTAGAGGGTCAATGGCAGAACTGGTGAGATGAGGTGTCCCCATGGCCTTGAGGCCATTGTCACTCTCATCCTTATCTGAGGCCACTAGATCATTGTCTGACTCATCTGGAGGTACCATAGGGTGAGGAGGAGGGAACACATCAAAGCTGGTAGGCTGAGATGAGGCAGAATCAACTGCAGGGAAGACATCTTCCTCAAAGATAGCATCATGGGTGATGATTGTCTGCTGGGAGGTTTTGTCCCAAAAGACCCAACCCTTCATTCTGGATTCATACCCAATGAACATGAATGGTCATGCCCTCAGCTCCAGCTTGGACCACTGATGATCAGGGGTCTTGACCCAGGCATGGCACACAAAAACCAGATGTCCAGTGGAATAGTGGATAGAGACCATTGAGAAGCAGGAGTGCTCCAGTGAAGATGATGTGCCAGAGACATATTGTAGGTGTGAATGGCAACATGGACTGTAAACTCCCAGAAACCAGGAGACAGGCCAGCATGATGAAGAAGGGAAAGCACCCTGTTAGGGATGGTCCAATTCCATCATTCAGCCCATCCATTTTGTTGCAGAGAATATGGTACCATACACTGGTCAGCAATTCCACAATTCTCCAGGAGACTTGTAACTTGAGCATTGATGTACTCCCCACCACAGTCAGAGTGCAGTTTGGTGGGCTGCTGACCAAAGAGGTTATGGACCCACATGAGGTAGTTTTTGAGCACAGGGGAAAGTTGGTCTTTGGTCTTCAGAGGGTAAACCATGCCATATCCAGTGCAGTCATTGAGGAAGGTAGTGAAATACAGGGAGCCTGTTCCAATGGACACTGTGCCAACAGCCCAAACCAAATCCATGTGGGTAAGACCAAGTGCTTTGGTGGCACACATGTGGGAAAGACAAAATGGAGAGCAGGGCATTTTTCCCTGAAGATAACCTGAGCATGGTGCAGAGGATGACCCTGAAGTTGGTGGCAAGAACCCAGACACTTGAGTAGAGCAAATGTGACTGACAACCACTTCCAAGAGATGACCAAATCATTTGTGCCAGAGATGGATTGTGGGTATAGCAACAGCATTCAGAGATGGTGTGGGAGACAGAACAATCCAGTAGGTGCCATTTTTGAGTGTCCTGATGCTAAATGTTTGTCTGTCTTTGCAAATGGTGCAGGTACTGGCCTCATATATGATCTGAAAACTGAGTTGGTCAAGTTTACTGATGGACAAGAAGCATCCTGACACACTCAGGACATGTAGAGTGTTGGAGAGTGACAGGGAGACATTTTGTTCACTGGGGAGGATATGGTCACACACACAAGTTCCAGTTCCAATACAAGAGATGTTTGAGCCATCCCCTACAGTGACACTGTGGAGAGCTGTTGAGGCATAATCAGTGAAGTCTTCCTTGAATGGCATTATGTGATCAGTACAGCCAGAATCCAGCATCCAAAAGCTGGATTCCCCCAAGTAGTAGCACACATCAAATATGGAAGATGAGGATGATGACATGATGTTTATGCTAGCCATTGTGCCCCCACTATCTTTCTCTTTGTCCTTTTCCCTTTTCTTATCCAACCTTCTTTTGACATTGTCTGACATTCTGTGGAGCATCCAGCATTTTTCTACCATATGGTTCTTGCATTTGCAGTGGGTGCAAAACTTGCCATTTTGTTGTCCTGCTGTCTGGTGTGTCTGGAATGCAGATAAAGATGACTGTGGCTTTGACCTTGCTTCTTTGTCTAGGATTCTGCCCCAGATGACTCCTAGGTTGAGTTGATTGATGTCAGAAGACATGAGCACAGATGATGAGAAGTGACCCCAGGAGGATGGTAAGGCATTGAGTAGGATGAAGCACATCTGTTGCTCCAAGACATCAATTCCTGGGTTTGCAAGTTGTTCTGGTGCAACAAGAAGGGTGTCAAGTTGAGGCATAAGTGGTGAGTGCACATTGTACTTGCAAGTCATAAGGGATTGAAAGTGGACAAATGCAGCCATGGCTGTCTGCTTCCCATAGACTCCCTTTAATAACTCCCATGCCTGCTGTGCATGTACCATGTTGGAAGCTATGATGGTGGAGGGTTGTGTTCTGCAATGCATCAATATAATGGCTTTTGTGATTTCATCATTTCCCTTCCACTGTTGTAGCTCTTCCTCATTTGTCATAGTGATGATGGGTAGTGCCCCTTTGACTTCTTGTGTACTGGTGATAGTGACTGCCCTTGGTTTTGAGATGGTGTACAAAACACCCATGATGATGAGGGCCAACATCAGGATGTTCACCCATTGATGGTGGTTGTCAGAGTTCTCAAGGATGATGTTGATCTTTGGGACTGATACTGAAGTTGAGAGATGGATGAGTTGTAGTATGGTGAGAGAGAATAGAGTGAAAGGTGATTGAGAAAGGACTTTGATCCTGGGCATGAGCAAGGAGAGGGGAGCACTGCATATGACCTGGGCAGGGCCCATAACCTGATAATGACAGGCCATGTATGGGAGGAGGATACAAATGTTCCTTGTTATAATATGAACTATCCTATGGAGCATGTGTATGTATAGATATGTGTACATGTATGTGCATGTATAGTATAATAACCAAAAAGGAAGGAGATATTAGTAATACAATCATATCAACACCAACAGCTTTTCTATGGTAAGAATACACCAGTAACAACTATTGGAGAGTTACTGGAACTCAACAGTTTATCAACACATCTGGTTTCTACCATCAAGATATTAGAGTTCCCTCTGTACATTTCTATACCTTCAACCCCACCACCAACACTTCCATAGATATCCCTGTTCACACAGGAGAGGGCAGGAGATGATGATGATTGCTATGGTGAAGATGTGGACCATGAGTTCCAGAGTAGACAAGCTCCACATAGTGGAGGAGACAGAGAAGAGGAAGATGAAGAGCTAGTAGATGAGAGAGAGGGTGCCAGACATGAGGGTGCAGAAGCTGCTCAGCTAGAAGTAGAAGAGCTGAGGGGAAATGATGAAGGGGCAAAAGAAGATATAGTAAGATGGAGATAGAGTTGTAGTGGAGCTACAAAAGTGGAAAGACAAAGATGCAGCTAAAGAAAGAAAGAAGGAGAAGATGGAATGAAGATAAGACAAGATCAAGATGAGATAAGATATGATAAGAGGATGCTTAGTGGCATGACAATAGGTATATGTCCAACAATCCCACTGCTCAGAGTGGCCTATTGGACAGTCTTAGGGAAAGTTTGTGATAATTATACCCCTGGTAACAAGGTAATTGGTATGTGCTTGATAATTGTAGTAAACATTCCTGATGATGATGAAGAGTGGGATCAACAATATAGTGATGAGGATGATACTGCTGATGACTAAACAAGGATCCAGAGTGACAAGTCTAGGATGTCTTAGTGATGCTTATGGTGACTTAGAGATCCTAGACTTAGTTTTTAAGGGATGAAGTGAGGTTGTAGTGAGCTTAGGTCAAGTGCAGTATAGGAGAATCCCTAGATTGCAAAGTTGACAAGACTGGGGTTTAAGACTGCCAGTCTTTCAACTACTTATACAAAACTAGAATCCTAAAGATAGTACAAGTAAATAAGGTTCATGGATCAACAATGATAGCACAGCAATCAATGAAGTCACATGACCTAAGACATGTCCATAGGAAGCTAGTTGTAAAGTAGCCACAAGTGTGAGTGAAATGAGAGATAAACAAAGACAAATATAGATGAGATACTGATTTTAACAGATTGCATATGCCATTGACACCAGGATGAGCCCTTGCTAAATATATAATAGTAGTCCTTGGCAAGTAAATATTATAATTAATAAATAAAGATAAAAAGAAAGAAGAAGCTTTATAGTACTTGGAGTAAAACTCACAGCTCAGTATGTAAATACTGTAGTACTATAAAGAAAGAGAGAATAGAGTCCTTACTATAAGTAGGAGCTAAGCTCAACAACTGTAGTTAATACTACACTTATAGTAAGTAAGATAAGAAAAATAAAAAGGAAAAAAAAGAAAACAAGTCCATTACAAGGTGCCTAAGCAAGTACCTTGTAACACCCACTGCTAGAAGATATTCCAACTCTCTGGTATGGCCACTGCATCTTCCCCATCTATTCCATTTCTTGCACCCCCAGAGCTTTTCCCATGCCTGGAACCAGTGGCAGAAGACATTGTCATGACCTCACAGTATCAACAGCACATCTTCTCAAAACCAATAAACCCTCTGACTTCAACAGAATGAAGAAGAGTTTTCAAACCTTCCTCCTTTCCTGTACAAAGTATCTTCTCACATACCAGGAGCTTCATGCCACTGATCTGCAGAGAAATCTCTTCATTTTGTCCTTTATGACAAAAGGAATGGCAGTTGCTTACAATGACAGGTATACCCTTGAACATCTCACTGGAGATGAGTTCCCTACATATGTGAACTTCATCAAAGACCTCCAAGCAGAGCTCAAAGATCCACATAAAGTATGACAAGCCTATCTGGCCCTCTGACAACTTTGTCAAGGAGTTTCTACTCCTGAGGAATATAAGTCTGAATTCTTAGTATTAATTCATGATGCAGGAATTACTGACAACTGTACTAAAATGTATTTCTATGAAGCTGGATTAAACCCTGGACTCACCAACTGTATCTACAACTCCAAATTACATTTGACACATGGAGGGAGAGTGTCATCATCATGGATATGCAGTGGAGAGCACATAAAGATCAGAAGAAGTTCCAATTCCCAGTCTCTTCTACTCTGAGAACTACTACTTCTGCAGTTATGTGTCATGACCCCAATGCCATGGATGTTGATTGACACCAACAAGTTCAACCTCAATGACCTAGGTTGAAGAAGCTTACTGACAAAGAAATGGAGTGGTTGAGAAGGTAAGGGAAGTGTTTTGCTTGTCACCAGGTGGGACATATGGCAAACCAATGCCTGATGAAAACTCTGGCTTATTGAACCCAGGCTGTAGAAGAAGAAGAAGAAGAAGAAGAAGAAGAAGAAGAAGAAGAAGAAGAAGAAGACACATCCTCACTGCCCCCAGTATATGATGAAGCAGTGGTTTGTTGCATTTATGAAACCATTCATGCATTACCTATGGAATGGAGAAGAGTTTTATCAGAAATTTCTGAGGATTTTTAGGAAGTTCAGAGGCCTTTGAATGAATATCTGGTATCCAGGAGAATTAGTTGCTGCTGCACCATCATCCCATGCTCTTAAAATACCTGTTTAGTTCAGCAATTCTTCCAGAAGTCATAGATTGGAAAAACAAGTCACACTAGTGGACAGTGGTGCCACTAGTAATTTCATTCATTCCTGACTTGTCAAACATCTCCACATTCCCCTCATTCCCCTTCTGATCCCTCACATTGTCAGAAATGTGGACAATACCAAAAACAAGTCTGGATGAGTGACTCATCAAGCCTGTTTGCATCTCCATATTGGGAAACATCAAGAAAACATCTCCTTTTATGTTGTCAATCTCAGACCAGACAACATCATACTAGGTTTCCTGTGGTTAAGAATACATAATCTCCTCATCAACTGGTAAAAAACTATGGTCTCTTTTGATCATTGCACTCCTGCTTCCTGTTGTGCTGGATGATGGAGACCTCTACATTCAAGAGGAGTCAAGTTTACTGTGGGATTACCCTTGGACATAGGAGATGAGGTTTTTAAAGGCATACCTGATGAAGAATGGCTTTGATGAATGTCTCAAGTGATGGAATTAGCTGTGGCTACTGCTCCAAAATTGTCCACTATTCCTCTTGGATACTCCAAATTCGCCTCTGTATTTTCAGAAGAAGTGTCTCATTCATTACCCCCACTTCAGCAGTGGGATCATGCTGTTGGTCTCAAACCAGGTGCAATTCCTGTCAACAATTGTAAGATCTATCCCTTGAATCCTACTGAACAAATCACATTAGACAACTTTATCAAGGATATGACCCAGTGTGGGTATATCCAAACATAAAAATCACCATTTTCCTCTCCTGTCCTTTTTTTAAAAAAAAAAAAAGGATGGGAAATTATGACTGGTATAGGATTATGGACAACTCAACACCCTAACAATCAAAAATCAATACCCTTTACCCCTCATCTCTGATACTGTTGAAAAGCTGCATTCAAGACCAATTGAGGCATGTTTGAACCCCTTGTCATGTTCTTCAGTCTTATGAATTCACTGGCAATGTTCCAAACTATGATGAACACCATTTTCTGAGATCTACTTGACTTGGGAAAGGTGTTTATTTATATAGACATATACTGATTGCCACTGCTATGCCAGAAGAACATCAATTACTGACAGAACAGGTATGACAATGGCTAAAGGACCATCAACTATATCTCAAACTGGAAAAATGCGAGTTTGAACAGGACCAAGTTGAATACTTGGGCCTTATCATCTCTGCCAGACACCTTGCAATGGATCCCATCAAACTAGCTGGAATCCAACAGTGTGCTAAGAGCGGCCTATTGGACGGTCTTAGGGAAGGTCTATAATGTTACTCCTGGTAACCAAGGTTTGGATATGAGCTTGATGAACGTAATAGAGATTCCTGATGACGATGAAGAGTGGGATCAACGATATGGAAATGAGGATTATTCCACCAATAATGATATGAGGATCCAGAATGAGTGTAAGATGTCTTTAATGACGTTTAGTGATTTAGAGGTCTTAGACTTAGTTCTTAGAGAATGAAGCGAGTTTGTAACGAGCTTAGATCAAGCGCAGTATAAGGAGAATCCCTAGATTGCGAAGTTGACAAGACTGGGGTTTAAGACCACCAGTCTGTCAACTATTTATACAAAACTAGTGATCTAACTATAGTAAAGTTGCGCAGTAATGCACAGTAAATAAATGATAATGCGCAGTAAAGTGCAGTAAGTACGCGTCCTTGTGATACTTGTGGCTCAGCCACAAGCACGAAACAAACTAGAGATAAACAGATGTAAATAGAGATGAGAAACAAGAGTCCTTGCTAATTGTATAGTAATAGTCCTTAGCAAGTAAATGTTATAATAAAATAAAGAAAGATAAAGAGAAAAAGATAAGTCTCATATAGTACTTGGAACTATGCTCACACTTAAGTATGTAAATACTTAAGTACTATAAAAAGAGAAAAGAAAATGATAAGTCCTTACTAAGTAAAGTGGAGCTAAGCTCACACATGTAGTAATAATACTACACTTTACTAGTAAGTGAGATAAAAGAGAAAGAAAAAGAAAAAGAAAAGAGAAAAAATGTGTTATGAGGTGCCAAAGCAAGTGCCTCGTAACACAGTGGACTACCCCCACTAAATTTACAGAGGTATGTGCCTTTTGGGTGTTTGCAGTATTTTGTTGACACAGGATTTTGCTCTTTGCCCCAGCACCCACTCCCCACACTTATTTACACAAGCATGGTCTGTGTGCCACTCTTTTACATATATAGGTACACAATTAGGGACACTGATCTTCAGTTGATCCCTTTCTGGGATTTTGCCTTGTGTGCTTGCACCTCTCTCTCATCCTCCTTGAATGGAGTGACTGGCCTCAGGTATGACTGCCAAGCTGATCATTGAAGTGTCAACAGGTTTTACCATTGTTTTATCCAAAAGGTTTCCCACATCACTCACCCATTGCATGACCTGATCAAAAAAAACATCCCTGGACTTGGGGAGTTTCTCAACAGCATGCTTTTGATACATTGAAAGCAAAATTTATGTCCACTCCTATACTGATCTCTCCAGACCCCCAACAACCATTTCAGCTTGAATATGATACTTCAAAAATGGCCTGTGGAGCTTTTCTGTTGCAAAAAGGGATTGACAGATCATGGCATCTGGTTGCCTATCAATCAAAATCCTTCTCTGTGTTGGTTTTTTCATTACCTTATGATTCTGATCACACTGTTTACTTATTAAGTATACTTATCTCTATCTCATCTTATTGGTATTTCTTTTCTCTTTATGGTTTGAGCTCCTCTTATACTATATCTTGTTCTTACTATTGTCAGACTCCTACTGCTGACCTTATTCCCTACTGTTATTATTTCTTTCTTTTATTGTTTCTCTTTAGATCATCTGATTAGATAGGATATTCATCTTATCTCTTTTATCTTATCCTGTCAGATATCTTACTTACAGTCATTATGGTCTTCTTGGGGATAGTTCCCACAGCTGCTGCACATCTGTAAGCTGTGATCCCACACTTGCTGCACTTTAGTTACTGCTAGACCTGCCCTCATGTACTGCACCTGGTCTGTGCACATTCCATAGTACTATAAGTAGTTAGGTAGCTAGATGAATAGACTCCAGCTTGTTACAGCTGGTTCATCCCCTTCTTCTATGGCTGAGTCCTCTCATCCCTTGGCCTAGATCCAAGGCAGCTCCCAGTAAGTCTCTCCAAAGGAGAGCAGGGATACATCAGGAGTCGATGGCCTCATGCTATGGATGTCTGCCATAGGCTTGATGATCCTGACAACTATATCTTCTTTACCTTGTCTTTGTCTCACCTCAGCACTTCTGCATGTGCTGAGGTGAGTATATCTTCTATGCTCTGAGCTCTCTTCTGACATACCTGCTCTATGAAGCTCTCTCTTTCCTCTGTGTGCCCTCTACCATCTGGTACACTTCTTCTCTTATCTGACAAATGTGGCAGTTTTGCCCTCTCCTCTTGCTCTGATGGGCTTTAGCCCTTCTCTCAATCTCAATCTGTTTTGGGCTTGATGTCTATTTGTTTTTATGTCCTGGCTTTTCTCTGCTTGCTGCCTTGACCAGAAATCAACACTCTGAAGCTGAACATAACTATGACATTTACTATTGGGAACTTCTTGCTATCATCAAGGCCCTGGAAGAATGGTGTCATCATTTGGAAGGCATGCCACATCAAATTGAAATCCTCTCTGACCATAAAAACTTAGAGGTCTTTGTGACACTCAAAATTTGTCAAGATGCCAAGCACATTGGGTGTTATGTCTAACCTGATTTGATTTTCATTTCAGGCATCTAGCAGGGGTCCAAGCTGGGAAACCTGATGCCTTATTGTGGCAGCTGGGTTATGATGATGGTGATCAAGATAATGAGGATAAAATCCTTTTACCTGATTACCTTTTTCTTTGCCCCCTTGTGCTAACCCTCTCTGATAATGAATTCTTCCCCACCATTCAAGCTTGTCTTGATTGGGATGATGAAGTTACAGATGTGGTATGTCTCCTTCAGGCCAACATTTCTTATCTGGCTATGACTCAACTACAACAACATTGGACAATAGACAGGGGGTAATCCTTTACTCTGGTCATCTATATGTTCCAAAAAATGATGACCTTTGCTGACAAATTGTCAAATGTTTCCACACTCAGCCTGAAGCAGGTCATCCAGGGTGCCTCAAAACACTAGATCTGGTACAAAGGATGTACTGTTGGCCAAAGATGAAGAAAATTGTCTTTGACTTTATCAATGGCTGCCCAATATGTCAGGGTTACAAGAATCTACCCAATAAGTCCCCTATTCCATTGTTCCAGAACCAAAAGCAGAACAATTTTCAATGGTTTCAATGGACTCCATTATGCAATTACCATTATCTAACAGGTTCAATGTGATTATGGTCTTTGTTGACCATGATGTCACTAAAACTGCCATCTTAGCCCCTTGTCATTCCAATATCACAGCAGGACAAACTGCAGATCTATATCTGGAAATAGTTTGGACTCCCTACACAGATCATATCTGATAGAGGAACCCAATTTATGGCTTGCTTTACAGAAGAACTTTGCTGCAAATTATCTATCAAACAAGCCATGTCCACAGCTTATTGTGAGGCTGATGCTATGTTGAAGCTGAACAACTGAAGAAAATGCTAAAACAAGAAAAGGACAATCACGCTTCAACTAGCAGATATCCCAGATATATTAGCGTATAGTAAATAAGAGGAGAGAAGAGTACTGTACCTAGTGGATATCCCAGATGATCAGAACTGAGGAATAAACTGCTAGGAGTCCTTTGTATATATAGCATGCACAGACCATGAAGTACAGTATAGGGCCAGAGAATGAGAAACTATAGTAATGATGTCATACCTAATAATAGAAGAGATGTGTAAGTGCTGACTGAGGCTCCGCAGTAACTGTGGGAGTGATTGGTGATACTCCACAGCAGGTGTGAGAAGGATTGGTGAGCATGTGCAGTAAGGGTGAGAAAATGAAGTATAACCAAAGATAGAATGGACCAATCAGAGATTGGATGACATATGCATCATTGGCCAATAAAGATGAAGAAATGGAATACATGACCATGGGAATTGCTCTGATAGATCAAGAACAATTGTAAGATCTATGGTGATAGAGATATAAGAAGATAGAGGAAAATGAAGAGAAAAATAGGGAAAATAATAGTGGCCTGACACTTATCACCCTCAAAGTGATGGACAAACAGAGTATATGAATCAAGAGTTGGAGCAATATCTTCATATCTTCTGTACAGTGAGACAAGATGATTGGTCATCATTGTTAACATTGGCAGAGTTTGCTCATAACTCACATATACATTTGACATTATGCTATTCTTACTTATGGGTTATTATCCTCATACCCTATCCATCATTCCTATCTCATCTTCCCTTCCATCTATCTCCAAGAGTTTACTGATGCTCCAGAATGTCCAACAGGAACTATCTGCAGCTCAAATACTAGCACATTAAGGGTGGAGAAGTCACACCACTCTTCCAAAGTATCAAGAAGGAGACCACATATGTATGGTTAGATGCTTGTCATCTTTATTCTGCCTTCCCCTCCTTGAAACTCACACCCAAACATTATGGACCATTTTCAGTAATGGCCAAAATCAATCCTGTATGCTTCTGCCTAAAACTTCCAAAACAGTGGAAGGTTCATCCCATGTTTCACACCTCTTGTATGTGCTGGTTTGGACAGGTGATGACAAAGATAGAATGCATTGTTAGACAGAAGCAAGCAATCCCCTTCAGGGATAGAAGAGCAGACATAGCTGCAGCAAGTAAGAGAAGTTGTGGACACAGTGAGTGCCACAGTGCAAGAGAGTATAAGCAGCAGGGAGGTAGGTAAGAATAAGATGAGGTAGGAGATAAGAGTACTCACTCAGACATGTAGGTGAACACCTGAGGAGTTGTATCATAGTGGGGTCATCTTATATAGTGTAGGTGAAGAAGGTTTAGGTGGAGAGTGAGGTAGTGAAGAACAAGAAGCACTATAAGTGGATGTGGGGCACATGTCATATGGACTGCATCATACACTACCACCTCCTGATATAGAAGGAGAGGAACATGCTGAAGTTGAGGCTATCCTCTGATTGCAATATCACTGCAGTCACCTTCAATATCTTGTATATTGGAAGGGATACCCTTCTACAGAAGATGAATGGTTGTTGTGGAAGGATCTCAAGTATGCCTCAGAGGCAGTCATGTCATTTCATTCACATCATCCTACTGCCCCCAAACCATTTACTCTCTGACTTCCACCCACTCTGCTCTCTTAAAAAGGAGGGTAGATGAGGAGACCATCATTCAGTATCTGCTCATATCTTTTCCATCTTCAATCATGTCTTCCCCCCTCACCAGCCTTCCCTCACACTCCCCCTTGTTATGAGGCACTTGCTTTGGCACCTCATGACATGTTTCTTTTCTTTTTTCTTCATCTTACTTACTATAAGTGTAGTATTTAACTACAGTTGTTGAGCTTAGCTCCTACTTATAGTAAGGACTCTATTCTCTCTTTCTTTATAGTACTACAGTATTTACATACTGAGTTGTGAGTTCTACTCCAAGTACTATAAAGTGTCTTCTGTCCTTTTTATCCTTCTTTATTTATTATAACATTTACTTGCTAAGGACTATGACTATACAATTAGCAAGGACTCATTGTATCTTGTCATTATTTGTCTGTGTTTATCTCTCATTTCACTTGCACCTGTGGCTACTTTACAACTAGCTTACTATGGACATGTCTTAGGTCATGTGACTTCATTGATTGCTGTGCAATCATTGTTGATCCATGAACCTTATTTACTTGTACTATCTTTAGGATTCTAGTTTTGTATAAGTAGTTGAAAGACTGGCAGTCTTAAACCCCAGTCTTGTCAACTTTGCAATCTAGGGATTCTCCTACACTGCACTTGACCTAAGCTCACTACAACCTAGCTTCATCCCTTAAGACCTAAGTCTAGAATCTCTAAGTCACTGTAAGCATCACTAAGACATCCTAAACTCATCACTCTGGATCCTTGTTTAGTCATCAGTGGCATCATCCTCCTCACTATCTCATTGATCCCACTCTTCATTGTCATCAGAAACATTTACTACACTTACCAAGCGCATACCAACTACCTTGTTACCAGGGGTATAGTAATCACAAACTTTCCCTAAGACTGTTGATGAGCATCACACACACATAATGCTGGAAAATGGCCATCAGTGACATCAGGTGAATACAGTGACATTAATGTGCTGCACATGACAATCATTCACAATTGCATCAATTGCACATTTTTGTTTAGGTGTTGGAAGACAGGACTGGGTTTGGCCAATGAGGAGCAGGACTAATAGGCCAAGATGTGGTCCATGGAGTCACAAGTCACACAGTCAGCATTTGGTGCAATTGGTGCATTTCCTTTTTTGCTCATCCATTATAGTATGATACTTCATTCATTTACATCCAGGCTACACCACATTTCAAATATCTCTATGATCAACCCTATGCTGTAAATCTTCTGTTTCATTTTGTTGTGCTCCAGCCTTGAAGCTAGACTTGTATGTAAATGGCACATCATCTGTCAGAAATGAATAGATCCCCCCTGCCCATGATTTGTCTCTCCTTCCCCATCCAAGTCCCATTGTGAAAAGCACACTCTGCTCCTCCCTCCACATATCTTACATTCAAGAAAGTGCACATGCCCCATAAGCCACATTTATTATTGTGTTGCATTCTCTATTGCATTGTGTTGCATTCTCCATTGCATTGCATCTGCATTCACTACTGTGTGATCACTATTGTGATTATCATGCTGCATCCATGTTATATCTCCCTTTTGTCACCCCATCACATCACATTATCACAGCTATTGCACTAAACTACTAACTATTACAACTTTGGTGTCTAGAGAATCTTACAACTCATACCCCTCAGCAATCATTGTGGTTGTGGTTGTAGTTTCTGCCATCACATAATGCAGCACATATCACCATCCAATTGGCTGCTCTTAGCACCCCTCTCCTGTTATTCCCTCATCCCCTTTTCATCATTCTCCTACCCTTGATGTCTTTGTGGGCTGACCTACACACATCTGTCATATTTCAAGCCCAATCTCCACCACAACTGACTTCATCTCAGGGATCTCCCCTTCCTGGTCCTTCACATGCTTGAGGATCTCCTGATTACTTGGAGTCACAAGCTTACATGTATTATCCCCCTTCCATTCCCCACATTTCTGACCCTCCTGCTATTCCTCATCTATGCTGTGATATCTTCTTTAACATCAAACTCACAGATAATTATTGCACCATCTTTTACACTTTGAGTTCCCTTAACCTGTTTGACTACTATACCATTCAAGCCATTTCTACTCATCTTGCCCTTCATCACCAATTGTCTGTGACCTTTTGTGATATTTGCACCAATTACCTCCCACTCCTGCACCAATTGTCTCCTTGTCTGTGTGTGGTGTATGTAGGTATTTAGGGTCTAGGTCTGGGACATTGTCAGTCAGTTGGTTATCTTACCCTCTCCTTCAATATGGATAGTGCATCACTCCTTATATATATCTATTCAGCTATCCAATTGTTGTCTTTTCTCCTTGGGCTTCTGCCTGCACTCTACCTGCCATCTCCATTTCATCCTCCTTGAGTGGAGTGACTAGGCCTTAGGGACCATCACCATTGATCACATTTTCAACAGCTGCAACCCCTCTTACTGTACTATCACCTGTTTCATGTGTCAGCAGGAGCACAGCATCACCATACTATAAAACTACTTACCTTTCAATATCATATGTAGCTTAGCCTCCTTCATTGTCTTGTTTATCTGTTGTGCAATAGCAGCATCATCTGGCTACTCCTTCCTTGTATTTGCCTCAGAGTCCTCTCAGAATCTAGATATAGGTGTTTAGCTGCTCACACATGCCAAACCTTAACAGCATGACATGTTGGGAGTGGTACAGGTGAGGACTCTGTCAGTGGTGTAGAGAGGAACTGGCATGGGCATCATTGTGAACTGTCATCATATATCTCATGGACATGTGTATAATATCTCATACATGTTGATCCACACAGCATCTGGCATCAGTCAAAATCATTGAGAATATTCATACCCACACAGTGATCATACATGGATATTATCAATGAATTTTGTATGCACAGGCTATGGCAGGCAGCAGCTATCAAAATATACAAGAGGGAAATGAATTATGAGACTCCAAATAGGGAGAGTGAGGCAGGCCACATGACTACAGCAAGTAAGTGGTTATCAACACACAGGAGTGAGGTAATGTGGTGATTGTATGTCAGATGTCAGACTCCTACCACTGACTTTATTCCCTACTGTTATCATTTCTTTCTTTTATTGTTTCTCTTTAGATCATCTGATAAGATAAGATCTTCATATTATCTTTTACATCTTATCTTGTTAGATATCTTACTTACTGTTGTTATGGTCTTCTTGGGGATTGTTCCCACAGCTGCTGCACATCTGTAAGCTGTGTTCCCACACATGCTGCGCTTAGTTACTGCTTGACCTGCCCTTAGCTACTGCGCCTGGTCCGTGCGCCGTTCCATAGTACTATAAGTAGGGAGGTAGCTAGATGAATAGACTCCAGCTTGTCACAGCTGGTTCATCCCCTTCTTCTATGGCTGAGTCCTCTCATCCCTTGGCCTAGATCCAAGGCAGCTCCCAGTAAGCCTCTCCAAAGGAGAGCAGGGATATGTTGGGAGTCAGTGGTCTCGTGCTACGGATGTCCACCATAGGCTTGATGATCCTGACATCAGACTCATAAGGAAGATGTCTGAGGGTATGTAGGTAGATTGTCCATCTTTAAGTAGTGTCTGCAGATAGGGTCAGAGTGGAGAGTGAGTGGTAAAGTACAAGTATGTGTTGTTATATAAGGTTCTTCACCAACTCTCTTCTTATTTTCTTATCTCAAGATTTCCAGACTTTGTGTTACATCTTATCATATCTTTCTTTGTCCTGATCCATTTGAGTTCTAACTCTGCACATATACTGTACACACTCTTATAGTTCAGACTCCGCATTTACGCATACTATAAAAGAGTTCCTGGGTGGCACAACTGCTTTCTTCAGTTGCTCATCTCGGACTCTAGGTACTGTAACATCACTTATACTTTATTTACTTAGTTGCTCATCTTGGACTCTAGTCCCCCACTTATTGTGGTGTTTGTAGTGCTCCTCCTTTAATCACAAGTCACATTATCTCAAAGTTTAACAGTATGCCCATATGTGGAGGGATGTGCATTGTCTGGAGTATGATGTGGTGTAGGCAGTCCTTGGAGATAGAGTGTGAAGTCCAAAGACAGAAGGTCTGAGGTGATGAGGGTATTGTACATATGAAGGAGTAATATGTATGTGTGTATAGTGTATAGTGAGTGTTTGGTGAGCAAGGAGGAAGCTGAATGAAAGTAGACATACAACACCAATCAAACCTAATAAATTTGACCAATTCCAAGCAGCTTTGTGGATGGCATTCCCACAGTCAGTGTTGGGTGTGCTGGACTCAGCACAAGACAGGAAGGCAAATAATGAGTTTGATGAGCAACCATGTCATAAGCAATGACAAGTGAAGCATTCATTTCTTGTAGTTTTGTTTTGAAATTGCTCAGACAAAGGGTCTTGCAATGATGCCATAAACACAGACAGTTGGTCTGAACATAGTGTCAGGAAGACATGCTGAAGGGTACAGGGATTGGACAGGCATATTAAGATGCAGGCAACAAGGCAAAGAATAGATAGATCATAATGAGATCAAGATAGGCTTGTAGCCACACAAAGAGCAAGAGCAACTAAAGGACTATGGTCCAAAATTAGAGGAGCATCTATTAGATAAGAGAAGATGTGTATCAGAGGGTCAAGGGTATACAGAAGAAAGATAGAGCTGCATAGAGCAGGTATGTCAGAAGAGAGCTAAATGAGCAGAAGTGTTGAGGTAAGGTAAAGAAGATATCTCTATAATCTGTATTATTAGGGAAGGATGGTTGTAAGTTAAAAATGCCATGTGGTTCAGATAATGGTGCTACAATCTGCACATGGCAGTGCATGGCATCATGGCATGCACATGGCAAGCCACACACAGTGTGCCAGTGCATGCATCCTGGCTTTTTACACTGCTGCTCACTGCCCCCATGCTGTGTGCATTCTGGCTGCTCATCACTGCCATTGACTGCATCCATGGTCTATTCATCACACCTGGGCTTCTACCCCCACACTGCATGCATTTGGCTGCTCACCACTACCAAGTGTTGTATGTGCTGGCTGCTCAACATTATCATCACACCTGGCCATGCTGCATGTGTTGGCTACTCACCACTACCATGTGCTACATAGCCTGGCTGCTTATTATAAGAAAAAGCAGATTGCATGCAGGAGCTGACTCATTTACTATCCCCACAGACTATGGCTCCCTCCCCCTCATGCTGCAACTGTACCAGCACAGTGTGGCAGCTTGCTGGTTTGCTGCTTGTGTCCACTCAAGATGATACAGGCAATTGGTATGTCCTTCCTTCTGTGCCCATCTGCATGCCTGCATTGCTGTTGTGTCAACAGCACATGGCCCCCTACTCACCTGCATGGCCACAGTTTGAACAGTGTGCCCCCTGCCAGCACTTATTCCTGGTTGAGGTCCAAGCTGCACAAGCAACAGCTTACCACCATCATGCCAGGCAGCCCACCCATGCCCATGTCACCACTGTCTCAACAGTGTGTGGTTCAACACAGATGTGCAGCTGTTTGTGATCATGAGTAGCACAAAGTGGGACCAGATGTAGCTATTTCCTTCTTTTCACTCACCTTCTCTTTCCCATTTTATTAATTTGATTTCTATTTTTATTGCTCATGCAATGGCAGCAGATCCACCTCCCATCACTGACAGCATTTGTGAACTTGGCTGATGTCAGGCACACCACTGGGGCACATGATGAGTGTCCACTTCTCTGATTCATATGTCCTCCATTTTCATTCTCCTTCTTACTATCCAACATCCAAGGCACACTGTGCCCACCTGCATACCCACATCACTGCTGTGTCAACAGCATGTGGCAACCACCACCCCAGCCACACCACTGCTGTGCCAATACAGCACAGGCACTGCTTCCTCACCCACACTGCTGCTGTACCAGCACAGCACAGCAGTTGGCCTGCACACCCCACCCACATCCACTGAAGATGACATGGGCAATTGGTGCATCTCTTTCCAATGTCTGGGGCACACTGTGCCTCCCTGTGTGCTGACATTGCTGTTGTATCAATAGCACATGGCCCCCTACTTGCCCACCCACATCTGTGCCACACCATCACTGTACTTGCACAGCACAGCCACTTGCTGGCTTGCTGCCCATGTCCACTCAAGATGACATGGGTGATTGGTACATCACCACCCCCTCACCCACACTGCCACCATATATGCTGAGTTGATGGCATGCACACAGAAAATTAAGGATCTTCAGTGGAAGCCAAAAGGTCATACAGTATCTCTGAAACAAGCCAGGGGGTGCTGATGCATTTGGTGGTTCATTCACAGGAATCATCCTCTCTGGGTTGCCTTATCCTGTGTACAAAGACAACACACTGCACATCAATCCTGATGTCTTTGAACTTGGCATTCCTGTCTTGGGCATATGTTATGGCCTCCAAATGCATCATGCCTGTTTTTGAAGCACCCCACAGTGAGTACATCTCATTTCATGCTAGCAGATGGCCTGGAATATGAAAGGCAAAATTGCAAAGTGTGATCACTGTGAGTACAGCTTTGTGTGAGTGCAAATCAGCAAGCTCAGCAATAGCAGTTCTGTCATTGTGCTATTGGTGATGAGATGCAGGTGAGCACTGCCACCTCCATCCTGCATGGCACTGGCCCAGCACCTCCTGCAGGTGTGGATATCACATGGCAACCAGCTCCTCACACAGGTCCACATCATCAGGAGCACACAGTGTGTGCCCTTCACCATGATCACACATGACACAAAGCTGTTCTATGGCATCCAGTTCCACCCAGAGGTGACACATTCACTGTGTGGTAAGGAGGTTATTGCATGCTTCATGCACCACATTTGCAGCTGCCAGCCAACCCAGATGATGGTAGGTGTATGGGTTGCTGTGTGCACATGGTCAGTCTGACACATGCTTTCAGGAAGAGTTCTTTGGCAAGGAGATCATGCACATCCATAATATCTGCAGGCCCACAGGCTGTGTTGTCAGTGCTGTCAGCAGTGGGGTCAATAGCACTGTTGCAGCCAAGCTCATGCATGAGGCCATTGGTGACCAGTGCATCTACCATGAGCACCACCATCAAGACACACCACAACATTAGCAGGCTGGTGACAAACATGAAGCTCAAGCTTATTGAGCCACTGCATGAGCTGTTCAAGGGTGTGTCATGCCTGTTCTCTTCCCTTGCAGCCCCAGCTGACCCATCAGGAAGACAAGGTGCATGTGCTGGCCCACCTGCTCACAATCCCTGCACCACATACCAGCACAGTGCAGCAATGTGCCTGTCTGCCCCACCCACATCCACTGAAGACAATGTGGGCAATTGGTACATCACTTCTCTTCTCCTGTGCCCACCTGTGTGCCTGTATCACTGCTGTCTCAATAGCACACTGCCCCTTTGCTCTCCCTTCACTTCTGTCTCTCTCCTGCTACCTCTCCCAATGCAACAAGTATTTGTTCTATCTTGACATTTTGCAAACCTCTTGGTGGGTTCTGTTCATACCATCTTTTTAAATAATAACATGTTGGGCAGAATGTTCAGGCTATGTTTTTTCTGTATTGAATCATGATACTGTATTTATGAGTATCATTGTGCCTGCCAGTAGGCTGGGTACTTTAGCTGTACAATCATGTTGGTCTTCTATTATTATGCATATACACTTAAATGCTTTGGCAAATGTTGATTACCATATTGTCTCTGTTATTTTCTGACAATCCTCTCTTTCACAGGTGCAGAGTTCCTGTGTTGATGGACAGGGACATGTATGAGTAGTGATCATTGTCAGTACAATGCACCTGCACAGGCTTTGCTGATAGGTATGCCTAGGTATGGATATGGGTATGGATATGGGTATGACTCTATTCATTTTCCAGTCTACAATAGTAACCATACATTTGATGTTTCCATTTGTCTTTTCACAGTCTAAGGGATGTCTTTTTTCCTTCTATTTATTTGTAACCTACAATACTACTACATTCCATCATTGCTATATGTATGGGTTTTAATGGCTGATAGCCAATAGGGATGGGGACAGGACAGGGGCATTGACAAAGTCTGTTACAACTTATGTATAATGACACAGATAAATATTTGATTGTGTCTTATTTAGTCAATGTTGCAACATAACTTTACAGCTTGAGAGATAATTGGAATTGGTCTGCAAGCTGGACTTGATCTGTAGATAGATAGAGTACTATTTCCTTTTATTTTCTGCTGCAATGGGCTATGGATACTTTCACAGGTGATGTCCTATTGCTCCATGCTGCAATGCAACAGGGTTCACAGGGAGGATCAACCTTGAATGTAGTGTACTAATGAAGCATTTTACCAGGGCCATGGTGAGGTTTGTTACCAACAGACTATATACCATTTTCTTATTTAATGTGGTGTAGAAAAAGCAGTAGCAAAGTGGGGAGTGGAGTGCTCAGGCAACATTGTTTTCTGTATTGGATTGGTAAACTGTCCTGTTGAATTGCACCATTGTATTGTACTCATTGATTATCTCCCCTCTTAGGTGAGGGCACAGAGTTATGGGTAGAAGGACAGATGGGGAAATGGTTTATTGACTTGGAAATTGGTGTTGGTTCATGAACTGGGATTGGTCTGTCAATTGGACATGGTCTGAAAATAGATGGAGCAATGTTTCCTTTTATTCTCCATTGCTACAACTATGGATAGTGTGATAGATGATATGCTATTACTCTGTATTACAATGTAGATTGGAATTGGTCTGTAAATGGGTTCTGTTGCAACAACCTGTGTATGCTTTCTCAGATGATGTCCTATTACTCCATGTTGCAATGAAACAGGTTTTTACACTAGTATCTACATTATTAGGGAAGCATGGTGATTAGTTAAAAATTCCACATGGGCTGCTCATCATACCTGACTATGCTGCATGTGTTGGCTACTCACCACCACCATGTGCTGCATAGCCTGGCTGCTCATTATAAGAAAAAACAGATTGCATGCAGGAGCTGACTTATGTGCTATCCCCACAGAATATGACCCCCTCCCTCTGATGCTGCCACTGCACCAGCACCCACATCCACTCAAGACAATGTGGGCAATTGGTATGTCCTTTTCCTGTGCCCACCTGCATGCCCATGCCACTGCTGTGTCAACAGTATGTGGTGCCCTACCCCCTGCACCACTGCTGTATGAACAGCATGCCATGCACAGCCCAGTCCCACACCCATGTAAGATGGCAGTCCTACATATCCCATAATGGAGACCAGTGTGCACTCTCTTAAAGATCACTCTCAAAGAAAGGATTTGCCAGCCATAATAAGCTGGAGTATATTCAGCTATCTACCAAAGACTATATACTACAGCTATAAGTGCATGGACCAGCACAGTAACTATAGGGCAGGTCTATGAAGACAATACCCATAGTAAGCATGACATCATGCACAGCATGGGTGCATCCAGAACAGAAGCAGCAGTAAGTAGATAAAGATATGATAAGATCAGATAGACTGAAAGGAAAGATGATCTAATCATATCTAATCAAAGATAAACAATAAAAGAATGTAAAGAATAAAAGGAAAATAAAGGAATAAAAATAAGGCACAAATGCAACCTGACAACCCCAACCATGATGCACCCAACAGGCACTGTGCAGCCAAGGTGGCAGCTGGCAACTGCACAGCACATGAGGCTGTGTGGGCCTGCACCACCCCTGGCCATGCATGTTGTGGCAGTGGTGGTGTCATGGGGCAGCTCAAACCATGGCACATAGAGTACATTGAAGCAATTGGTGCATACACTGTGAGGCCAACGTTTGCCAGCAAGGTCACACAATGTATAGGAAGAAGGGAAAGGCTAACAAAAGGGATGAAGTCACACTTATGCAAACGGATATCCCAGATGTATTCAGCTGAAGAGTAACTACAATACAGCTGAAGTATATATACTAGAGAGAACCTGCGCATGGGCCATGTATGTACTATAGGGCAGGTGTATCATAAAGGAATGCGCAGCATTCCTGTGAACGATCAATAAGCAACTTGCACAGCATCAGTAAGGATGCACAGCATCTGTGAGAAGCTCTGTAAGTGACTGTGAGAATATGTGTCATATGTGTATAGTAATCGGGCCGATGATGAGTGATGAATGAGTCATATATAATCGCGATAAGATCTACATGATCTGATAAGATATCTTGTGTAGATCTTGAGTGATAAGGATAAAAGAAATCGTAAAATGAAAAGAAAAATAAATGCGTCCTGACATACACTCCCACACAGACTTTCCCTTGCTTACCCACCTGCACCCACATATGCACCTGCACTGCCACTGTACCAGCACAGCATGGCAGCTTACTTGCCACCCATGTCCACTCAAGATGATGTGGGCAACTGGTATGTCATTTCTCCCATTCCCATCTGCACACCCACATCACTGCTGTCTCCACAGCATGCTGCCCCTGTCTGCCCACACTGCCACTGTACAATCAGCATGTGGCCACCACCTGCATACCCACACTGCTGCTGTGCCAATACAGCACAGCCACAAGCTCACAGCACATATTATGGCTTGCACTCTGTCACTACTCTGTTCTCCCCTGCTGAGACTGGCAGACAGCAGGGTACCCTGCCCCACACCCACTCACTGAGGATGAACACCCACTTGAGGAAGATGAGCACCCCACCTCCTGGGATTGTATGACCCATTCTTACAACCAAGCCCCCCAGTGCCCACCAACCCCAGCACATGGAGTGTGCACCATGCCATGCTGTGCAAAAAGTTCCCTGATGGGTGGGTGCTGCCACACAAGCTGTCATGTGATGCCATGGATGGCCTGTGCACACTACATGTGCATGACCCTGCAATACTCTCAATTCCAATGCTCACATAAAAGTTCCACATCAGCCTGGAGGCCATGTGGCATATCCTGTGGAGCTGCTGGCAGCTGTCTCATGAGGAGCATGTGTGTATGCTTGAATGTGAGCAGCTCCACTGTGTAAAGTGGATCTGGGAGTGCAGGGAGAAGGAGTAGGAGATGGAGCTACTGGAGAGGTGGACATGGGTGGTGTGCAAGGAGCAGGAAGATGCAGAACAGGGCTCAATGCCTATGGCCAGAGGCATCAACAGGACAGACATGCCTGCATCACCACTGTGTCAACAGCACATGTCCCCCTACCTGCCCACACTGCCGCTGTATGAACAGTGCAGCCACCACCTTGCCCATGCTACTGCTGAGTGGCATGTGCACATTCCTCCTGTGCATGTGTGCTGTGTTGTGCTGGTGCATGCTGGCAACAGAATGTCATGCCCTCTTTTCACTTTCTTTCATTCATCCTCAACTCATAGAGGAACCCTCAACTTCCTTACAACATCACAGGTATATGTTCTGTCAACAGAATTATCAATTATATTCAACTATGTGCTTAGTGTTCATACACTTCTGTTTACATCTATCATTGTTTCCTTTTATTCACTGTTGCTATATATATCTACAACTGTAATGAGTTGATAACTCAATGCAGCAGGTATTTACTCTATCTTGATGTTTTGCAAACCTCTTGGTGGGTTCTGTTCATACCAACCCTTTACACAATAACATATTGGGCAGAATGTTCAGGCTATGTTTTTCTGTATTCAATCATGCTACTGTACCCATGAGTATTATTGTGCCTGCAAGTAGGCTGGGTTCTTTGGCTCTACAATCATGTTGGTCTTTCTTCTATTTTCATCTACACTTAAATGCTTTGGCAGTATTTTCCCTTCTGTTGAAGTTGGGCAGCACAGCTAGGGGAAGCAAACACCATGACATAAATGAAGTAGGCATCAAGCCCAAAAACAGATTGAGATTGAGAGAAGGGCTAAAGCCCATCAGAACAAGAGGAGAGGGCACTACTGCCACATCTGTAAGATAGAGAAGATGTGTACCAGAGGGTAGAGGGTACACAGAAGAAAGAGAGAGCTCAGCACATGCAGAAGTGCTGAGGTGAGAAGATAGCAAGGTAAAGAAGATATAGTAAAGGCTAAATAGAGTTAGAGAGGAGCCTGAACTGTAAAGATAGAAAGAGATAAGGATATGGAAGTATGTCCAGCATCCTAAGATAGGTAAAAATCAACACCTTCTACTTTCCTTACATAGCCAGGGATCTTCCAGGGACAGGCTAATGAACCTGCAGATGAGGATGGTGCCAGGGTAGCCTCAGGAAGCATGTCAGGGGGTATGGCAGTTGGAGAAGCAGCAGGACCACAACCTCCAAGCAAATGGTACTGTGCAACCTGCAATACAGGATTCTCATGTAAGAGGGATCTGGGTCACCATTGGAGGACAGCCTTGGCTCATAGCAGTGAGGGGGTTACCTGCCAAGACTGCCAAGACAGGCTCTCCCAGGAAGGAGACACAAGACCACATGTCTGGCAGTTCTAGCCAAGAGTAGAGGAGAGCAGTGGGATGGTAGTATTATGAGGAGGGGCCATTGGCCAGGCTTATGCAATTCTGCTGGGACAAGTGGCACTGGTGGTCAAGGTCTGCAAGGGGCACTGGGGGCTGTACCAGTACAAATCAGATTCCCATTGAGTCTTCACTGTCTTGTACTTCCCCTTTCTCCTTCAGGATCAACACCAGGGGTTATCTGAATGTCACATATTGTTGAGGTCTTCATCAATGCTCCATTGATGAACTTGTAGTATTATGTAAGCATTTTAGGACTCGTTGTAATGTACTTTATTGTCACTGTGCTCCCTACAATTTTTTTGTACTCACACACTGTACTTGTACTGGTTGCTTGTTATTTCCTTCCTCATATCACATGATGAGCCATTGTCTGCACATGATACCTTCTTGACATGTATCCTCTGGAGAACTGTGAGCCACTGCCCAACCTCAGTGGCAGGTGGCAATGATGGTGATAGTGACATGAACTATGGCAAGTGCACATTCATGATGCCCTCAGACCCTATTGAAATCATCACAGTTTTAGCAGATAGCATCCTATACTTCAAAGAGGTCTGCATGAAGGAGTATGCCAACCAGCACTGCATATCAAGCATGTTGTGACAGAAAAAGGAGCTGAGATATCAATGGGTGAGTCTTCCACTATCCTTGATCTTCCCAATATCTCATCTGTCTGCTGTGTATTTCCCAACAAAGGGAGTCATGGCAGCAGCTGACCACAATACCATCTGCCACCTGGGTGAGTAGTGTCAGTTTCCATGGCTGACCTCAGCAGAAGAACAGTTGCACTAGGTGAGTGCTTGGTTTCCCAGAGCTATGCTTAATAAAACCTGTACTGTAACAAGATGTGATGTCAATTGTTCCACCTCGAGCACAGGCACTGTGACCATTGGTAAGGTTTACTGTTTGCTAAGGATCTGCCAAGGTACCATCACTCACCAGCTAGGTCAGTCATTTTACAGTCACCCCTGTTTTCTGCTCTGTCTGTCTTCCATTTACCCTGGTCATTCAGAATTGTATTGTACTAGTGGTGGGCTATTGACAGCATCCAGAGTCTCTGGCAGTGGCAAAGCAGACCTGCACACAGTGCTAATATACAATGCTATTTGTGAAAGTATAGTTCTAGAGGCACCCACTAAATGCTAATCCCCCTCACAGACCTTATACAGTAGTACTACAGCATCATCTATTTCAATAGACAATAATGGAATAAGAAAAATGTATGGCCATTATAAGAACAGGCCACAAAACAAGTGGGGAGTCAGGTGGTGTTCTTCTACTGGCAATGGCCAGTCTGTGAGTTTCACAATTCAGGGTTTTCTGGACACAATTATGAAAGTGGTGGTAATGATGCAAGATACATCTTCTGTCCTTGAATGACAAAAAGTGCTAGTGTGGATAATCTGGCAACCTCTGTGACAGGAAGGTGCAGATACAGTGCATATTATGCAGAGAGCAGGTCAACCAAGCAAAATGCAATGACAAAAACAAACATGCGTGTGTATGGTTGTTGCATCATGCAACTTTCTCAGCTGCTACCTCACAGTTAAAAACCCCATCTATTTTACATGCTGTGGTATTAATACATCTATGCAGTCAAATCCTCAATCATAGTTGGCTGGCTTGACCCCACCACACCCCTCTCCATTGTTGGTGGCCAATATACATTGAGATGAACTATTACATCATCATGCAGTCACTGACATGCAGTGTTTCATGGGTTCTGCACATATACACCACCATTTATTGTGTCAGACTTGTCTGGTTCTGCCTATGAACTGTCTGGCCATGGCAGTAGCATACAGCATTGGCATGAGCTAATGCAAAATGAGCACATTCTCTACTTGTTTTGCATACTTCAGCCATCACTTGTTAATGAGCCCCTGCTTAGCCCTTGCCCTCTGTGGTCATCATCCCACTGATCTCACCCATTGACCCCCACCACAATACCCAGTACACATACAGGTGATCTGGAGTGTGCAAGTTCAGTATGTTGGCTGCTGCCACTTGCCCAGCCCTCTACAACCACCATCCACCTGACTTCATGGCAGCAGCCTACCTATATGCAATGATGAAGCAAACAGTTCATGCTTGTTTCATGCATCATGCATGCACATAGGCTATTATCACCCTTACCTGACCCAGTCTTCACCCTTTGTGGTCACCACACAGGCCTGTAGTCAGCCATGGAGACTACATTCTATCCCTCCCTTCCCCCTTGGTTGCACCATTGCACCCTTGTGCCCTTCAGTTGTGTCCTCACCATTACCTTCTTCCTTCCCCTCTTCCTCTCTCAGTCATGCCCTCTCCACTTGCACCCCTACATTCATCCCTTCAACCATGCCATTAGCTGCACCCTCATCCTCTCCATCTCCATCTGCCACTCTCCCACTTCCTTGGCTGTGCCACCACCCCTACTGTTTCCTGCAACTATGCCCTTGTCCATTCTCCCTGCTGTGCCCTCAGCTGTGCCATTGCTATGCCCTTGCCCTCTGCTGCTCCATTGGCCATGCCTCATCCTTGTCCCCTCCCTCATCCTGTCTTTCTCCATTAGCCATGCTGAGTGCACCTATATACTCCTGTGTCAACCTGCACTGCAGAGTTACACCACAACAGCATGCCCTAGCCCACAGTCCATCTACTGCACATCATCTGTTATATCAATATCCTGCCAGATCCCACCACTCACTGCTCACTGTCCACTACCTGCTCCTCCTTATCCCTAGCATCATACTCAAAACAGTGCATCATGAACCCCCCCCC
>QLPN01004794.1:0-10136 GCA_003314395.1 Albatrellus ellisii | reverse complement strand
CCCCCCCCCCCCCATGTCACCTGAACATGCTCCCACCAGGCCCTGTAGGGTGTGCCTCACCCTCAACCATGCCTGCTCCTCAAACTTGACTCAGATCCTCTGGCACACACTTCTGCATGCTTGAAATGAGTATTGCATGTGTAGGTCATGCATCTACTATCCCACCCCACCCTAGCACTCAGGCTGTGCATGCCAATTGTATTACCATTGCCACCTGTTCTCATCCATGCTGCAGATTGGTGACCATTGAATTGTACTTAGGGCCTTGCATGTAGTGCTGTCAGCACTGTGCCAATGGCAATTGTAGGTGCCATGATGAGCTCTTCAGCCTCAAAACTCTGGCTATGTTCTGTGATGTTGGCTCATGCCACTCCCCACTCCTGCTGCCTCAACAGAGTGTTCATTTTGTAGATGTGGGGGATCATGGGCAATACCCCACAAGATGGATCACTCATGATTCAATCATCTATGTGGCTGCCAATTTCAAGGGTCTCTGCATTGGATGCATTTGTAGTGTTGGCATAGTGTGGACTTTGGGATTTTGATGCTGAGAGGTGATGGTGCCAACATTCAGGGTACAGATCTGCTGGAGCCTCATTGTACCACCATTTTGTTTGTCACCAGTCATGTGTTAACAACCACTTTCCTCGCTACAAAGGGTCTGACAGGACTCTCCATTACCATGATCCTCTGTGCATGCCAACTGTTGTGTATCAGATTTCATGGCCTTGTCTGAGTGTGCATCACAAAGTCTGCAGCACATGCAGTGATCCATACACCTTGTGAAATTTTCTCCCCAGAAGAATATTGAGCATCACTCTGGTGGCTCACTGAGTTTTATCCATTTCAGTCATATCATACAGAATGTGGTCAGAGGGACTTTTCAGGGCTTCATCATTAACTTGTGGTACTCATAATCACCAAAATACACTGTACTATCACATTGTTACATGACTCATAATGTCCACCAATGACTTGCTCACTTGCATCACCATTTGGGTCTTTTTGATAACAAAGAAGATAAGATTATCTTATCTTATCTAATCAAGAGAAACATAAAAGAAAGTAAAAGATAAAAGGAATATAAAATGAAAGGACTAAAAAGACATCCTAACAGTACCTAAGTATACCCCTATGCAACTAGGTGGGCTTTGTAGTGACCATCTGACTCCTGTTTGAACACCCATTTATTCCCTACTAGGTAGTGTCCTGGAGGAAGATTGATGAGCTTCCAAGTCTGTCTGAAGATCATGTAGGGATTGAAGTTCTTCCTCACAGGCAGACTTCCAGAGCTCAGCTTCAGGACTTGACAGGGCTTCTTTGAGTGTGAGGGGATCATGGGAAATAGTGTGAGAGAGTATGGCTGAGATTGAGAGTCTGCTCTGAGGTGTGGCAAAAACATCATCTTCATTGTCAGACCCCCCATCTTGATGCAGGATGGGGCTGACAGCTAGAACAGACAGGAGGATAACAATTGATTGCATTGGTGATAGGGAGTAGAGACAGAGAAAGAGAGAGAGCAAAGATGACAAGGGGAAAGAGTAGATATGGAGATGAAGCTATATAGTTATAGCTCCATTCCAAAGACTAAGACAAAGAACCTGCTAAATGCAGAAGAAGAAGAGCATGGCCAGAAGAAGATATAAGTAGAGCCACAGATAAGAGGTAAGAGATAAGATGAGATAAGAAGGTAAGATGAGTATGATAAGATGTAGATGAGAGAGATGAGATAGTATAAGATGCAGATAAGGGAATATAGCAATAAGAACTGCTCAGCAGCATAAATAACAGATAAAATCCAACACCCCTCACTGAGGATGTTGACAAAGGCATGTGGCCCATATGAGCTGTCAGCAAACTGAGCAGGACAGTGACCAATTCACTGAGAGCAATGCAACACAGGTGTGTTGTTGATGACCAAGACAACTTGGGGCAGATGAGCAGGAGGAGGCACAGGTGTGTCCTCAGGTGGGCCACCACTGTCATCAGGACCATTGTCACCCTCAGTGTCATCATCATCACAGAATGAGTACTCACTGTCAGAGTCAGAGAGGGGAACCACTGGCAGCATGGGCAGAAAGGCATTGAACATGGTAGGAGATAAAGATGACTTGACAGCCAGACAAATGCCCTCCTCAAAGATGGTGTTGCAACTAGTGACAGAGTGGTGAGCAACCTTGTCCCACAAGACCCAGCCCTTTGTGCCAGACTCATACCTGACAAAGGTGAGGGGCTGCAAGCATGCAGTGAGCTTGGAGCACTGATGGTCAGGCACCTTGACCCAGGCATGACAGCTGAAAACATGGAGGTGTGAGATGTCAGGAGGGGAGCCAGAGGGGGACCATCATGAGACAGGAGTTTGCCAGTCAAGATGGCATGCTGGTGAAAGATTGTAGGTATAGATGGCCATTCAGACTGCACACTCCCAGAAAGGCCTGCACAATGCACAAGGGACAGGGCCCAATCAAGGATCATGTGGTTCCAACATTCAGCACACCCATTCTGCTGCAGAGGATATGGCATGGTGTGGTGGTAGGCAATACTCTTGTCCAGGAGAATAGCATCAACTATCAAATTGATGTACTCCCCTCCTCAATCAGAACAAAGACAACCAGGCCAGCAACCAAAGAGGTTATGTATATGCATGAGGTAATGCTCCAAAACAAGAGAAAGCTGATCTTTGTGCTTGATGGGATAGACAACACCGAATCCCATACAATCATCAAGAAAGGTGGCAAAGTAGACATTGCCAGAACCAATGGGCACTGTGCCAACAGGCCTGACCAAGGCCAGGTGCCTTGGTGGCATGTGCACAATGTAAGACCTGCAAGCAGGCTACTGACAATCTAGATTACTTACTTACTTTACAGCTGTGCACTGGAACAGTCTAGCAGCATGTAGTACAATACAACAACTATAACATACTATACTAATACCTATCTGTTACAATATGTACATGAGATCTAGATATATATAGGTGACACATATTGTGTGAGCTCTGTAAGGAGTTCTGGCTACTTCAGTACACAGCACTATATACTAATTGCAGCTGTATGTCTGCATGATTGGACCATCAATATCTGATCCACCACAATTCCAACACACCATCTGGAACTTTGCATCAGAATGACCAGGTATCACTCCCCCCACACCAGTATATATCAGTCAGACTTGAGCATTAATCCTATAGCTCAGCCTCCCCATCATTCCCTACTGTCTCTTGCCCTTCCCCAATTGTCACAGCAGGCTCTCAATCTCAAGGAAGCAGCTCAAAAACAGTGAGCTCCAGGAAATATATGCTTGTGTGCATACTTAACAGCATACCTCAGAATTCACTTCCAGAAGCATCAATTGGGAATGAATGGCAGGAAAACATGACAACTCAGAGGAAGAGCCATCCTGAACACAAGGTGACCCCACAATGCAAGAGCATGAGTGACCTTCAGTATCACAAGAAAGTCAACCACATAACTTATGGGGGGTAAGCTGCAAGGTTGGCCCAAGGAGGAGCTGGAGTCAATTCCAGTGATTCCTGAGTCACTGACAAGAATCAACAAGCTGCACCAATTGATGATGGGCTTGGCAGGTCATGATGAGGAAGACACAGACCAGGTTAAGGATACAGATCTATGATCCCTACTTTAAAAGACCCAACAGCCAAGGAATATGGGAAGCATACACTGTCAGGCCATGATCATTGCCATTTTGACTCCCCAAAGTATCATGGGGACCTGTTGATCATGTAATTGGTAATTCTTGGCTTCATGACTGTCATCTTTAAATTGAGTGCTCATTACTCTCCATAGGTCACAACAATATGTTGCTGAAGTATGGTATCCTTCACTGTGATCTCAGTCTCAGGAATATTGTGTTTGATCTCAGTGGAGGGGGTAAGACTTTTGGTTGGTTGATAGATTTCAGTTTGATCAAATGCATCAATGTCAGGTTGGAGACAAGCACACATGGTGATTTTAGAATGGTCAGTCTCATCCCAGCTGTTATTGGACCTCAATTGAACCTGATTGTCTTCAGGGAACACACATGTATCAGTCCTACAAGATGCTGATAGGGCCTTCCCCAAATATGTGGCCTCATGACTTCATGGATGACATGGAGTTGTTTCTTTATGTCCTGTGTCATGTGATGTTCCTGTACAACCCATGAAGTCTGCTTCAACACATCAGGAGTAATGGCTTGCTGACAAGCAGCTTGCAGCCTTGGAAAAACTCTGGTTCTCATCTCACTCTGGATCACCAGGGGTCAAGTTTCAGGGCCTCGACACCGATATTGAGGATGTCTTTGACACCCCTGTCACTGTGGCTAGTGCCAGTGCTATGCTCCAATCTCACAGGCCCATCCAAAATCAGAGACCAAGGCCATTTCCAGCTACTGCAAGAGGTATGTGTGCTGGATATGAGTGGTAGGGAGAGGGAGCTCACAGCTTGAGGGTCATCTTCTTCAGCCATGACCAGTGAGACCAGGAATGAAGGGCCACTTACAAACTTGGATTCCCCAGTGTTGAGGGTTGGTGGAAAACAGAACCCCTCAGCCTGGTTGGGATGAATTGTCTTGAGCTTATCAATGGCTTCATTAACTGGGCACAGAAGCTCATAGTAAGCCACTTTTCATACTCTTCTGAAATCTCAAAAACATGCATGAGTTTTCACAGAGTGGTCTGTCAGTCAGCATCCTCAACACTGTCTTATATGGTGTTGACTACACTGAAACATTTTCCCCAGTGGCACATTTTGAGTCACTGTGATCACTACTTGCCATTACCACCTTAGAGGATTGGGAAGTCCACTCAATGGACATCAAGATCAAGTTGGCATTCCTCAATGGAGACTTAGATGAAGAAATCTATATGGAACAACCACATGGCTTTGTCATTCCAGGGACTGAAGGGAAGGTCTGTCACCTCTGGAAAACTCTTTATGGTTTGAAACAAGCATCTCAGCAATGGCATCACAAAATGCATGGATTGCTCCCAGGACTCTCCTTCACCTGCACATTCTCTGACTCTGGAATCTACATCTCAACCTCCTCCTCCAAACCTCTCATCATTGTTCTCTATGTAGACAACATCACCATTCTCAGAGGATCCCTGGAAGAAGTAGAACAATGCAAGGCAATGCTCTGGTCCCTGTTCCATATGACTGATCTAGGGGAGATCAAATCATACCTCAGTCTACACATCACCCAGGATAGATCAAAATGCACACTGATGATTGATCAAAAGGCATATATTGGTGATCTCCTGGAGCATTTCCATCTTGAAGACTGCAATGCTACTGCAATGCCCTGGCCCCCTGGTGTTGTACTCACCAAAGCAGAACCTTCCTACACTGCTGTTCCTTCCCTCAGAGCCAATTATCAACAACTCTTTTGTATGCCACCATCATATCTCAGCCTGACATATTCTTTGCTGTCATGAAGCTATCACAATTCCTCACCAACCCCTCTCCTCTTCATATATCCTCTGCCAGACACATCTTGCACTATCTGAAAGGGATGATGGACCTCTGTTTGTGTTATGGAGATGAAGGAATGGGTATTGTAGGCTACTCTGACTTGGACTGGGTGGCTGATCAAGATGATCAGAAATCTATTGGGTCATATGTATTCCTGCTCAGTGGGTGTGCTATCACTTGGTCTTCCTGGAAGCAACATACCATTTCCCTCTCTCTGACCAAAGCTGAGTACATGTCTCTATCCCAAGCTGCTGCTCAGGGCATGTGGTTACAGTCTTTGTTCCATGAGATATGTTTCACCTTTGCTTTTCCCCTCTTACTCTACAGTGATAACAAGGGTTCTATTGATATTACTACCAATCCCATTATCACTCAAGGTACAAAACACATTGATATACATCACCACTATATATGGGAATGTGTCTCCTCCAACTCCATTGATGTTCAATATCTCTCATCACCACTGACATCCTCACCAAGCCTCTCTCCCTTTCCTTGTTCTCTTTTCATCACTCAGGTCTTGGGCTAGTAGAGTGTGCATCTAGTATGGGGGGGGGGGGTCAATGATGAGCATATGCTGACTGTGCATCTCTTTCCTTTTTCATCTTCTGTACTATACACACACATTCACATACACACACATACACATGTCTTGTACCATACTTCTCATGGTCCATGCACTGTAGATAGTTACTATAAGTGTCCTGTAGTTGTACCTACAACAATAAGAACTTCTTAAGTTCTCCTCCCACACATGGCCTGTCATCAACACATCTTTATCTTTACATTTGTAAAACTCTATCTAACTCATACTACATCTTCCTTTCTTCATCATCTTACAACCCCAGCTAAAATATCTGCACTCTGCTGAGTATCTTCTTCTATACTCTGTTGTTGTCTTCTGCTAGTCTTCTGCTAGTCTCTAATCATCTGTTGTGTGCCCTCCATGGGTATAGCTCTCTATTATCAGGTATTAGGGCCACCCCTCCCTTCTATAGCCCCAAGGGCTAATTTCTGTCTAGATATAATCTTCCTGGTCATTGCACTCATACACCTGATTTTACAGTGTCATGTCTGGACTCTGGTGCTCATTGATCAGTTGACCTAGTCTCCCTCAAAGACCTTATAAGTACAGTTGATTCAGTTTGTGCCATCATGATTAAGTCTGCTCCAGTACTGGACAAAATGGACTGACTGTTGTATGTGCAGGCTTGGGCAAGCAATGACAAACAGAGCTAATGATATTCTGAAAGTAAGTGTGTCCCCAAGAGGGGAAAGGGCAGATAGCATATCTGCAGTGGGTAGTGGAGTGAATGTGTAAAGTGAGCAACACTGCAGTGGGTAGTGGTGCAAATGCAAATAGATGTGATGCAATGTGGCTGCAGCAAGTAGTGGAGTGAATGTGCTGTGCTGGGCTGAAGGGGAATAACAACCACAACCACAACAATTGCTGGAGGGTGCAAGTTGTAAGATTCCCTAGACACCAAGGTAGAGAGAATTAGTGTTGATGACAGGCCATGTGCAGAGGAGAATTAAGAGAGTTCTTATTTGTATATGTTGTACCTTTATGGTATATATAGTAAAGTATGTATGTGTGTGTACGTTCAGTATGTGCAAAAGAGGAATGAAGATGTTAGTCATCATCAGTATGACATCAACACCCCCCCATGCTGGGCATGCACTCCACAAGACCAAGACCAGAGTGATGAGAAGAGAAAAGAGGGGGAGAGATAAAGGTTTGGTAAGAATATCTGCAGTAATCAGGGATGAAGGAAGGTGATGTACAGTGATGTCATGAGATGAGAGGCACTCACAAATATAGTGGTGGCATATGTCAATGTGTTTAGTACTGCGAGTGATGACAGGGTTGGTAGCAATGTCAATAGAGCCCTTGTTATCACCAAAAATGAGTAAGGGAGAAGAAAAACCGAAACCAATCTCTTTCAGCAAGGACCACAACCACATGCCTTGTGCAGCTGCTTGTGACAGGGACATGTATTCAGCTTCAGTGGAAGAGAGTGATACCATATGCTGTCTGCATGATGACCAAGCAATTGCCCCTCCACCAAGGAGGAATACATATGTGCCAATCAACTTCCTATCATCTCTGTCAGCCACCCAGTCAGAGTTAGAGTAGCCAATGACTCCTGCTCCTTCATCTCCACCATACTGCAGATGATAATCAAGGGATCCTTTGAGGTATTGCAGAATGTGTTTAGTGGAGGATAAGTGTTGCAGTGATGGGTTGGTCAAGAATTGCAACAGCTTCATAACACTAAAGGAGATGTCTGGTCATGAGACAACAATAGCAGTGTACAGTAGAGATCCAATGAGTTGTTGATATTCTGCATGAAGAGAAGTAGTCATAGAGTATGTTTTGTCTGCAGCAACAAGGTTGATTCCAGGTGGAAGAGGAGTAGTAGTGGGATTGAAATCATCTAGCTGAAACCATTCTAGGAGGTCAGTGAGGTAGGAAGTTTGATTGATCTGGAGTATACATTTGGATTGGTCCCATGTGACATGGAGACCAAGATATGACTTGATCTCTCCAAGGTCCATCATCTGAAACAGGGTATTCAGCATTGCTCTACCTCTTCTAGTGATCCTCCAAAGATAGTGATGTCATCCACATATAGTACAATAATGAGAGGTTTGGAGGAGTTCATGGAGATGTAGATGCCAGAGTCTGAGAATGTGCAGGTGAAGGAAAGGCCAAGGAGTGCACCATGCATCTTGTGATGCCATTGTTTTGATGCCTGTTTCAAACCATAGATGGCTTTGGTCAGGCAACAGACTTTTCCTTCTGTCCCAGGCATAACAAAGCCTTGGGGTTGCTCCATGTAGATTTCCTCCTCTTCTAATTTGCCATTCAGGAAGGCAGATTTGATGTCCACAGAGTGTACTTCCAAGTCTTCCAGTGCAGCAATGGCCAGGAGGGTTTGTAGAGATTCAAAGTGTGCAACTGGGGAAAAAGTCTCCATGTAGTCAATGCTGTGGACCTGGGTATAACCTTTGGCAACTAGTTGTGCCTTGAAGTGGCCATCAGCTTTTTGTTTAAAGACCCATTTGTTCCCTACAAGGTTGTGTCCTGGTGGAGGATCAGCCAGCTCCCATGTGTGGAGATTGTGTAGCAAACAGAGTTCCTCTTCACATGCAGCTTTCCAGAGCTTAGCTTCTGGCATGGCTAGAGCTTGTTTGAGTGTAAGTGGGTCACATGACACAGCATCAGAAAGGATGGAGGAGAGTGAGGGACTGGCCTGAGGTGTGGCAAAGACATTGTCATCACTTCCAGACCCCCCCATGCCAAGGATGTCCATGAACTCCCACAGGCCATACTGTCAGAACATACTTATTTTTCTCTTCATTTTACAATTTCTTTTACTCTTATTGCTCAAGATCTACTAAAGATATCTTATCTCATCTTATCAGATCATCAGTAGATCTTATCGCAATTATCTATGACTCATTCCCATTTAGTCATTGGGCCACTTACTGTACAATTATGACTACAATTCTCACAGATGCTTACTGATGCAGTGCAATGCTGTGCATCTTATTTACATACACCTGCCCTACAGTGACAGCACATGGTCTGTGCGCCGATCCCTGTAGTATATAAAGACTCTCCTGTAGTAGATAGTTCTTTAGCTTTATACATCTGAGATATCCGCTATACAGCGTGACTCCTCTCAAAGGTGTATTGTCTCACTCCTCGTCAATCCCCCTTCTCTCAGTTGTGACCTCGCTGTCTAGCGTGTGCCTCACACATACATGCTGTTGTGAAAGTGATCAGGGCAACATGCAAGGTGCTGAGACCTGTGAACAAGAGGTACATTGTCATGTATGAGGTCAGAACATACCTGCTGATGAGCAGGGGAGGAGTGACTGTGCCAGCAAGGAGCCAGGAGGGATGGCACATCATCAACATGTGTGATACAGTGGGTGCAAGGACAAACCAGCACCTCAACTGGCAAGGAAACCCTGGGAGGGGTCACCAGAACTGCCAGCAGGACAAGGTCCTTGGCAGGAGTGGTAGCAGGCAGTGCCACAACAGGAGGTGACATGTTGGCCAGAGGGGGTAGATCTGGGGCAACAGGAGGCCTGACTGGGGACATGGCAGTGGTGAAAGGAGGGGCAGCAGGCACAGAGGCAGAAGCATGGAGCAGGACAGGAGGACAGCCTGGTGCATTGTTGGAGTTGTTGTCAGAGTCATTGTCAGAATCATTGCACAGTGGTGTGGGTGGTAATGGTGGGGGAAACCAGTTGAAGATGGTAGGGTCCCACTGAGTTTCCAGCACCAGGAAGACACCTTCCTCAAAGACAACATCATGACTCACAACTGCTCACTGGGTGATTTTGTCCCAGAAGACCCACCCTTTGGTGCTGGTCTCATAGCCAACAAAGAGCAAGGGTCTGGAGTGAGCATCAAGCTTACCCCACTGGTGGTCAGGCACATGCACCCAAGCACAGCAGCCAAAGATGTGAAGGTGGGAGATGTCAGGTGCAACAGGGCCAGTGTTACAAGGCACTTGCTTTGGCACCTCATAATGTTTTTTTTATTCTCTTTCTTTTTCCTTTTTTTATCTTACTTACTAGTAAAGTGTAGTATTATTACTACAAGTGTGAGCTTAGCTCCACTTTACTTAGTAAGGACTCTCTTTTCCT
>QLPN01004787.1:14025-35975 GCA_003314395.1 Albatrellus ellisii | reverse complement strand
TAGGCACAAAGTTAAATAGTTTTGATAGTTCTGTTGACAGAACACATACCTGTGGTGTTGTAGGGAAGTTAATGGTTCCTATGTGAGTTGAGGATGAAAGAAAGGAAAAAGAGGGCACGACGTTCGTCTGCTGGCATACACCAGTGCAGTGCAGTGCGTGCACAGGAAGAATGTGTGGCACACGGCACAGTGGTAGCACAGGCAAGGTGGCCACACTGTTCGTACGGTGGCAGCGCAGGCAGGTAGGGGGCCACGCACTGTTGACAGTGGTGACGTGAGTGCATGGGCCAGCATAGAGGGGGAGGTATGCACCATGGATGCGGGTGGCGAGCCAGAAACCTGCCATGCTGTGCTGGAATGGTGGTGGTGCAGGTGTGCATGTGGGCACAGCACCCTGGTACAGTGGCAGTGTGGGTGGCCAGGTGGGGTTGTAATGGCTGTGTGCTGTTTGTTTGGTGGTGGTGTGGGCAGGTAGGGGGCTGTGTGCTATTGGCATAGCGGTGATGTGGGCGTACAGGTGGACACAGGAGAATGTACATACCAGTTGCCCACATTGTCTTGAGTGGATGCGGGCAGGTCAGGCAGGCATGTTGCTGCGCTGTGCTGGCCAGTGGTGGTGTGGGTAGGCAGGTGGTGGCCATGTGCTGATTGTACAGTGGCAGTGTGGGCAGATAAGGGGCGGTGCGCTGTTGAGACAGCAGTGATGTGGGTGCACGGGTGGGCACATGAGAAGCGACATACCAATTGCCTGCATCATCTTGAGTGGACATGGGCAGGGCAGACAGGCACATTGTTGCACTGTGCTGGTATGGCAGCAGTGTGGGTGAGGAGGTCCATAATCTTGAAAATAAAAATAAAAATTACCATAAACTTCTAATAGCTTTATATATTCAATAGTGGCTGTGCTGTATTGGCACAGCAGTGGTGTGGCCGGGGCGGTAGCAGCCATGCGCTGTCTGTACAGCAGTGGCATGGATGGGTAGGGGGCTGTGCACTGTTGAGACAGCGGGGATGTGGGCACATGGGTGGGCACAGGAGGGCAGATGTACCAATCGCCTGTGTCATCTTGAGTGGACACGGGCAGGGTGGGCAGGTAGGTTGCCATGCTGTGCTGGTACGGTGACCACATGAGCCAGGAGGTGGTGGCCGCACTGTACTGCCATGGCATGGTGGCAGCATGGGTGGCCAGGTGGTGGCCACCCACTGTTGGTACAGTGGCAGTGCAGGTGAGGTGGTGGCTGCATGCTGTTCATATGGTGGCGGCATGGGCAGATGGGCACATTGCTGCACTGTGCTGGTATGTGGTGTGGGGATTGCAAGCAGGTGGCCCAGCATGTGAGCCTTGTCTTCCCAATGGGTCAGCTGGGGCTGTGAGGGAAGGGAGCAGGCATGACACACCATTGAATGGCTCACACAGTGGCTCAATGAGCTTGAGCTTCATGTTCGCCACCAGCCCACCAATGTTGTGGTGTGTCTTGATGGTGGCACTCGTGGCAGATGCACCAGTCGCCAATGACCTCATGCATGAGCTTGGCTGTGAAAGTGCCATTGACCCCACTGCTGACAGTGCTGATGACACAGCCCATGGGCCTGCAGATATCACAGATGTGCACAATCACCACATGGCCTCCAGGCTGATGCAGGACTTTTCCATGAGCTTTGGTGTTGAGAATATTGCAGGGTCGTGCATGTGTAGCACGCACAGGCCGTCCATGGTGTCATGCGACAGCTTGCATGGTGGCACCCACCCATCAGGGAACTTTTTGTGCAGCATGGCACAGTGCGTGCTCCATGTGCTGGGGGTCAGCAGGTGCTGGGGGGCTTGGTTGTCAGATTGGGTCATATGATCCTGTGGGTAGGCAGGTGATGGCTGCATGCCCATATCACTGCTGTCTCCACAGCGCGCCACCCCCTGTCCACTCACGCTGCTGCTGTACAATGCAGGCCCACATGGCCTTGTGCACTATGCAATTGCCAGCTGCCACCTCAGCCATGCAGTGCCTGTAGGGCACACTGTGGTGGGGGTGCGGTACTGGGCCATGCACAGTGTGCTGTTCGTACAGTGGTGGCACAGGTGGTAGTGGCCATGTGCTGTTCGTACAGCAATGGCATGGGAGGGTAGGGGGCCATGCGCCATTGATACAGCAGCGGCATGGGCATGGGTGGGCACAGGGGAAGGGACATACCAATTGCCTGTGTTGTCTTGAGTGGACACAGGTGGTGAGTAAGCTACCATGCTGTGCTAGTACAGCAGCAGCATGGGAGGGAGGGTGTGTGGCTGCAGGGCCAGATAGTCTGTTGGGACAGTAAATCAGTCAGCTTCTACATGCAATCTGTTTTTTCTTGTAATACAAAAGATAAGCAGCCAGGCCATGCAGCACATGGTGATGGTGAGCAGCCAACACATGCAGCATGGCCAGCTGTGATGACAATGTTGAGCAGCCAGCACATACAACACTTGGCAGTGATGAGCAGCCAAATGCATGCAGTGTGGGGGTAGAAGCTCAGGTATGATGAATAGCTCATAGATGCATGCAGTAAATGGCAGTGGTGAGCAGCCAGTACATGCAGCATGGGGGCAGTGAGCAGCAGTGTGAGTGGTTGTAAAAAAGCCAGATGTGTGTGCTGGCATGCTGTGCCACACTGGCATGCACATGCCACATTGCCGCATGTGTGCCATGCTGCCATGCGTGGTGCACCACACCAGGGGAGGATGGTCTTAGCAGTGGCACTTCAAACTCAAAAAAACCATGTGTCAGCCTTGTTACACTCGGTTTTTCCCTAATATGGAACTGCTTACAAACTGAGCTCCCCTAATAATATAGATAGTGATGCTGCATAGGTGCCTCATCCCAGATGATGATCCCAGTCTCCTTCAGCAGCCCCTCATGGTCAGAGTTGTGCTTCAGATTGCAGGTGGAGGTTTCATGGAGGGAGATGGGGATCTTGAAGCAAGAGTGGGCAGTGTGACCTCCATCCAGGAGAAGTGAGGCTATGCCTGAGGAGGCAACACAGAGAGCAGCCTTGCCCTTGGAACACACAGCAGCAGCAATGGTGTTGCAGAGATAGGTCTTCCCACAACCTCCTGCACTGTGGAGGAAAAAGGTCTTGCCCTGGTTCCCATCAACAGAGGCCATGACAGCATCAAAGGCAGACTTCTGCTCTTCATTGAAGGTAGAGTAGTGATCTTCAACTTGCAGAGTGAGGTCATAGATGTCATGATCAAGCTCATCTTGCAGAAGGAGGTTGCCAAGAACTTGCCAGTTGTGCTGGGGGAGTGGCATGGGAGGGAAGTCAAGGAGGTAGAGGCCATAGTCATGGACTTGCTCCTCAGTAGGATCAGGGATATTGTGATGGGCAATGAGGGCATGGTGCAAATCATCACATAGTTTTGCTTTGTGATGATCCCACAGGATGGCAGGGTTAGATGGGATATTGTGGGAGAGGATGGAGGCAAAGAGAGAGTGCAGTTGACCACCAGTCTGCATCTCCCCAGCCTCTTGCAGGCACTGATCCCATTCACCATCATCCTCCAGGGGAACTCTAGCAAGACAGGCAGCCTTGTAAGTTGCATGGATTACCCCATTGCAAGTGCGCAGATCCTTCCAGTCTGTTGCCCCCTTGATGATGGTCAGAAGCATCCTGAGGTAGAAGTGCTCCCCAGCAGATGGATGGACAAAGTACATGCAACCAATGGCAAAGCCCTTCTGTCTTGGCTTCCACTGATGCCCCTTGGACTCCCACACCAAGTGCTGAGGAAAGTCCTGGTAGAAGTACTGGCAGGCAGTGTCAGGATGCTGCTGGTTGGCCTTGAACCACTCTGTCAGGTGTGTCTTCTTGGCAGAGGGGTGCTCCAGGACTTCTTCAGGGTCATCACCTGCTTGGAAGTAGACTTGCTGCTCATTCTCCACATGGACAGGAAGGCAATAGACTGTGGGGAGCTCCTGGTGCATGGGGAACTCAAACATGTGCCAGCATGCCTCTGAAGGACCAATGTAGCATGCATCAATGTAGTCCTGGACTTCATCCACATCCCCAACCTGCACAGTAGCCTGATCTGGACCCTTGTAGATGTACTTATGGATGTACTTGACTCCCTTGACTGAGGCACAGACCTCCAGATTGATGTGGCAGGCATATTTTGCAAGCAGGTAGGGGTTGTAGGGGATGACATCACAGTTGGTGAACTCATGGACTTTGTTTTGACTGAGATGCTTTGTGAAGGTGTGCCCATTGTCTGGCCTGGCATAGACTGGATACCCATCCTCCCCAAAGTGAGTCTCCTCAGAAAAGCCCTTGGGGTAGTGCTTGCTGCACAACCATTGCTGGTTGTTGTCCTTCTTCATGCAAGGGGCTTTCACATGGTCAGGAGCACCACAGGGGCCATGAAGTATGTACTTGGTGACACACTCATGGAGCTTTGGATGGAGGGCAGGATCAGGGAGCTGTGCTGAGACAATGCTGTCCACATGATTGGCATTGCAGATCTTGTATGGGGCCTTCAGGAAGATGAGGAGATGCATGTGAGGGAGGCCATGCTTCTGGAACTCTATGGTGTAGACACTGCCAGCCAGCTCTCCAAACAGCCCAGCTTTGATGTCATCCAGCAGGGCTTTCTTCTTCTGGTTGAGGACATGAGCAACAATGTCAGGGCAATCTGCAGCAGTCTGGGATGTGCCATCATCATACTTGAGGAGTGCCTCCTGGATCTCAGGCCAGTTTGGGTTTGCAGTCATGGTGAGGAAGATGTCTGGTTTGTGCCCATAATGACAAATGGCCATGGAGTCCTGGAAGAGCTGGAACATATCCCTTGTACTGCCCTGGTGGGTGGAGGGAAGGATAATGTGCTGACCCTGCTGTCCAAGATTGACTGGAGCACCATCCTGGTTGCCATGGACTGCATCCTGAACCCCTTTGTAGAGATCTGCATGTATGTCTTTTTGATGAGTTCTGATCCAGTACAGGTTTGTCTCCTCAATTGATGCCCAGGCATCCACCAAATATTGCTGGAAGAGCTTGCCACTGTGAAAGAGGACATCTGCCTCATTGAGTCTGGTGAAGGCACAGTACCCATAGTAGGACTGCTGGGAGACAGTTTTGAAGTGCATCTGACCACTTGGACCTGGCTGTGATGGTATGTTGAGGTGGAAGCCAGAGTCACCTTTGGGGAAGAGGAGGACATAATGCAATGGGGAATAACTGTGATGCAGATGGCTGATCCTCCTAAGGCTACCTCCATGCAGGTGCACAACAATATCACAATGCAAGTCCACTTGTACTCCTCCACTCCCAGGAATGATGGCAGCAATCTCCTTTGCAGTGGGAGCATTGTATCCACACAGATCTGTGTTGGGATCCACAGTGATGCAAACAGCCACATTGACCTGCTCTTCTGGAGCCTTGTCCTTGAGGATCTCATGAGCTTGCCTGTACATGTTGATGTAAGGGTTGTTGGCAAGCAGCATGGCATGGAGATCAGTCATGGTGGATGGGTCAAGGTTGGGGTTGTTGGCCAAGTGTGCATTCACAGCAAGGTCAGGATCAATGACATAGAGCTGGGCATAGTGTGGTGTGACTCCAGGAGTTGGCAGGAGGGCCCCCATTTTGTGATGAAGAGAGCCAGGGAGTCTGAATGCATATGGCCCAGACCCAGCAAGAACAGCATCATTGACATTTGCAGCAACAGATGTGAATGCAAATGCAGCATTGTATTGGTGTATGTTTCTCCTGAACCTTTTTGCAAGTGGATCACTACCCTCCAACAGCCTAGAAAGAATGGGTGGTGGCTGGACAAAGGGAGGGAGCTGGATCTGGCCCTGCAGGTAGCACATGCCAAAGTGAGGATGGATACTTGAGGATTTTGCCAACTTTTCAGAGAGAAAGTGAAGAGCATGGCAGTAAGTGCATTGAATATCCATTTGACCAAGGCTATGGCAGTGTTCAGGCTCATGATATTGCTGACAGCCAAGGGGGATGGGGAATGGAAGGGGTGCAGGAGGCTGTGGCTGATCCACTTCAGGATTGTTTTGCTGAGGCTGATGGTGCTGAGACATTTGGACATTGAGATCCACATCCTGGGCATGTTCCTGAGATAGCTGCTGATGCTGGTCCTGGTCCTGTGCTGCTTGCTGTGCCTGTTCTCCAGTTTGCTCCTCCTCCTAGAAGAATCAGGACAAATGAGCCCATGATCAAATTCAAATATATATGTTATGATTACTGACCAGTGGTGGCTGTTGTGGATTTTCTGCTGCATTTTCTGTGACTTGCTGCTCCAAGACATAATGCAAGGATTCAAAATCAAGGTGAGATTGTGATCAGAATTGATATGTACTACAAATATGACCAACCTGTGCATGATGTGCTCCTTGCCCTTCCAGATTTCTTGCAGGATCCCTCACATTTGCAGATTGACCTTGATCGATTTGAGCCTGTGCTACATGGCAATTGACATGCTCAGCATGACGCTGTTGAAAACCATGATGCAATTCCTGATCCCAATTTGTGTGCTGCTGCTGCTGTGGTGGATTGACAGGTCCAGGAACCCCAGGATACCCTTGAACAGGGACAGGTGGATGATGTGGGTGATGAAGGAAATGCATAGGTATAGGTACCCCAGGTTGATATCCATATGGTTGTTGATGGTGATACAGGTATTGTGCTGGATTATAATTAGGGGGGATATAATATTGCAGAGCCTGATATTGCCATGCTGGAGGGGGAAGAGGAGGATAATGTGGGTGGAGAGGAGCAGGATAATAAGCAAATGCAGGGGCAAGGGGATTATGGGGGATAGGAGCAGGATATGCAGGAGCAGGAGGGTTCTGGGGGAGGGGGGCAGAGAGAGGAGCAGCATGTGGCACTTGGTCAAAGTTAGGCTGTGGGATATTTCCCACAGGAGGATCCCTTTGCTGTGCATGACATGATGATGGTGATGTCATTTGTAGTTCATGCTGTATCCTATCTTGCTCATGCTGAGTTTGGTGAGTGCACTCAGGAGTGTGTGGTGGTGACCTAAGAAAAAGTAGGGATGGAGTCAGTCATGCAGAATAGAGAATTGAGAGGTGTAGATGATGACATACCTCTGATCTGCATCCTCATGCTGGATCTCAGGGCTTTGATTGGAAGCAGGCAGTTGTGGACTGAAAAGATCATGAAATATTAGCAAAAAAAAAAAAAAAGAAAGAAAAGAAAAACATACCCAGGCAATTGAGCATGTTGCTGTGCATCTGGGGGTGGTGTTTCATATTGAAGAGATCCAGGGCTGTAAGAGAATATAGATATTTAGAAAAGGATGAGGGATAGAAATGAATAAATAAATATACCTTGAGGTATTATCCATTTAAAAGAAGAAAGGCAGCTGTGAAAAAAACCAAGAGCCAGAGCCAGAGCCAGAGCCAGAGCCAGAGCCAGAGATAGAGTTGCCAGATCCTCCACACACCCCAGATAGTCAGAGTCAGAGGAAATTGCTGCAAGGCAGTGTCAGATCACAATGCTTATGCCTTTATTATAAAAGGTGCAACTCAGGTATCACCCCTTTTCTGTTAGACAGGTGGAAGTGAGATTGAGAGCAAGCAGCTGAACGCCACAGATTGAGAGAGGTCCAGCAATTGAATTAACAACTGCCTTTGGCAACAGCAAACTAAGGCCATGCTGGTAGACTTCACAAATCTATAGGCTTGGTCTCTCTGAAAGAACCACCCAAAGCAAGCTTTGGACAGAAAGAAAGCGAAATGTTTCTTCACAAAAGAGAGAGAAACAGTTTAATAAGATAAGCCAGACAGAGAGAGCTCAGAGTAGGCAGGTGGAAAGAGGGAAGAAGAGAGATTTATGAAGTTGCTTTGATGATGTGCCACGCATACTGTGCCACATCAATATATGTGTGGGGCTCACGCACACACTTCACCACATTGCACCACACTGCTTCATGTGTGAACAGAACTCACTAAGGGTTTTGTAGATAGAGTATATAAATGTGTTGTATGATTGCAATTGTATATATAATTATCATAATGATAGATGTACAATAGGTGCAACTTGAATGTAATTGATAGTTCTGATGATGGAACATACAGTCCCTCTATGTACTTGCAGGTTGTCATCTTTGAAGACAGTGAGTGCCATTGCCATTCACCATCACAAAAGCTTGTCCTCTATGAATTGAGGATCTCCATCCTAGTGTTTTTCCTGCTTTACTCATGATCAAATCATGCAGCACATGTATGGTACACATCAATCTACCTTGTCTGCACCTTAGTCAACCTAACACTAATGTGGGAATAGATCACCTACAATGATTGACCACCTATATACATTGTTAACCTTTCTGTACAACATCTGGAGAGAATGAGAACACCATACTCATAACAAAGTATGCATAGTCTGACATGTTACCTCTGCATTAGCTAATGTGTGGCCTCTGTCATGTTGTCAAAACCTCCACAAACATCCACTCAGGTTTCCTGCACACACATCTAAAAAGTATGAAGATGACCATGTACTCTGACATACCTCTACTCTGTCCTCTATTGTCACTGTGGTCTCAGCCTGTTGCGAGCAATCAGGAACAGCATAATTGGCTGACAGAAATGAGGTTGCCTACCAAGAAGAAGTTGTGCACTGCTTGAGCATCTGCACACATGCTGTTACATCATTATCTGTTTGAAGAATGTGAGCAAGCATCTGTTGTCATTTGATTCTCTCAAGAGAAGCTGTTGATACTATCATTGATTGATAGAACTATTATACTGCGTGATTATTAGATATGACTGGTGAGTACACACAGGGAATGAGAGTAAGGTAACCTAGACAATCTGTGTTACAAGGCACTTGCTTTGGCACCTCATAACGTGTTTTAGTTTTTCTTTTCTTTTTTTCTTTTATCTTACTTACTAGTAAAGTGTAGTATTATTACTACAAGTGTGAGCTTAGCTCCACTTTACCTAGTAAGGACTTATCTTTTTTCTTTTATAGTACTTAAGTATTTACATACTTAAGTGTGAGCTTAGCTCCAAGTACTATACTAGACTTATCTTTTTTCTCTTTATCTTTATTTATTTATTATAACATTTACTTGCTAAGGACTATTACTATACAATTAGCAAGGACTCTCTTTTCTCATCTTTATTTACTTCTGTTTACCTCTTGTTCATTTCGCGCTTGTGGCTGAGCCACTTATATCACATGGATGCGTACTTACTGCGCATTACTGCGCACTATCATTTACTTACTGCACATTACTGCACACTATCGTTTACTTACTGCACATTACTGCATAACTTTACTATAGTTAGATCACTAGTCTTGTATAAATAGTTGACAAACTGGCGGTCTTAAACCCCAGTCTTGTCAACTTCACAATCTAGGGATTCTCCTATACTGCACTTGATCTACACTTGCTACTAGCCTGCTTCTTCACAAAGAACTAAGTCTAAGATCTCTAAGTCACACTAAAAGCGCCACTAAGATATCTTACATCTTGTCACTCTGGATCCTCAAATCGTCATTGGTGGAATCATCCTCATTTCTATCTCATTGATCCCAACTTTCATCGTCATCAGGAACTTCTATTATGTGCATCAGGCATGCATTCAATCTCCAGTTACCAGGAGTATCAATATAGACCTTCCCTAAGACCGTCCAATAGGCCACTCTTAGCAATATCCCAGATGATCAGAACTGGGGACAAAATGCTAAGTGAACTACTGTATATATAGTACTGGAAATAGTGCACAGACCATGCTATACACTATACAGCCAGAGTATGAGAACAAAAAGGAATGAGGTCATAGCTAACAATAAAAGGGATGCATCAGTGCTGTACAATAAGCACAGCAACTGTGAGAACAATAAGAAGGATTCCACAGTAACCATGAGAAGAACAGTCATAACTACTTCATAAGTCAGCTGATCTAAGATTGGATGACAGGTGCATGATTGGCCAATAAAGACAAACAAAAGGAATGCATGACCATGGGAATCACTTTGATAGATCAGGAGTGATTGTAAGATCTATAGTGATAGAGACATAAGAAACATAGGAAAAATGAAGAGAAAAATAAGGGAAATAATAGTAGCATGACACTAGCATCTGGTCTCTGTTTATCCAGCTTTTCTGTTGTGTTCTCAGTATGTGTGCTATGCCCTGAGTCTCTCTTCTGCTCCTGTACAGACATAGCCAGCCTATGAGACCAGAGTCTACATATTACCACTGATGTGGGACTGGGCACACTCAACTTAAGGATCAACCAAAAGAAGAGGAATATTGAATCAACTTGTATTGTTATTAGTAAATGAGGCACTGCATCATACTGTGCACATCAACTCAACACCAGAGACTCTTATTGAAGGAGGTTGCTTGGAAATAGAGCATGGTCAACTGTAGAATGAAGAGAAATGTATTCTACAGGGAGAAATAGTGAGAATACATATAAGGCAAACAGCATAGTGTGAGGCTGACACTATGTCAAAGCTGAACAACTGAGGAAAGAGATCAAAACAACAATTAGGACGATTGTGCTTAGACTAGCAGATATCCCAGATGTATTAGCATATAGTGAGAAAGAAGAGAAAAGAGTACTGTACCTAGTGGATATCCCAGATGATCAGAACTGGGGAATAGACTGCTAGGAGTCATATGTATATATAGTACTTTAGAGCATGCACAGACCAAGCAGTACAGTATAGGGCCAGAAAGTGAGGAAGTAAAGTAATGATGTCATATCTAATAATAGAAGGGACATGTCAGTGCTGACTGAGGCTCTGCAGCAACTGTGAGAGTGATTGGTGATACTCTGCAGCAGGTGTGAGAAGGATTGGTGAGCATGCACAGTAAGTGTGAGAAAATGAAGTATAGCTTAAGATAGAACAGGCTGATCAGAGATCAGATGACATATGTGTTATCAGCCGATAAAGATGAAGAGAAAGAATGCATGACCATGGGAATCACTTTGATAGATCAGGAGCAATTGTAAGATCTATGATGATAGAGGTATAAGAAAATAGAGAAAAATGAAGAGAAAAATAGGGAAAATAATAGTGGCCTGACACATAGCATGAGAGTACTGACCTCAGTCTCTTTGTAGAAGACTGAGGGAAAAGAAGACTAATGAAGGAAATTTTTCAGTAAAGTAGGGTCTGTCCATATCATCCCTGAGTCCTACAAGAGGTCCATGTGATGTGTCACACTATCACATGTTTGTTGATGTCTCTTGCTTACTAACTTACTCCTTCCTCTTTCGTCTTACTACTGTACACATACTTCAACTCACACATACATGGATACACACGTTCAACCTTTGTATAGGTCATGGTCCATGCACTACAGTAGATACTATAAGTAGACTGTAGTGCCATCACAGAAGAATAAGAACTATTCCAGTTCCCTTTGTGCTTATGGCCTGTGTTTATTAGGTTATGGGCCCTGCCTGGGCTATTTGTGTCTCTCTCCTACTCATTGCCATACTCATCCTTACCTTCCTCCACTCACACACTTATCTCATGCTTGCCATCATCTTCTCACAACTCACAACTCCCTCACATGCTGCCTCCATTCCCAAAATTAACATCACTCTGGAAGGGACCGACAACTATAAGCAATGGGCAAATATCATCAAATCTGCCCTCATCATCATGGGAATCTGGTACACTATCTCAAAAGCACCCATCACCCCTATCACTTCCACTGAAGACGTTGAGGGAGGTCTCCCTATCATCACTATCACCAATGCCAACCAGATCGAGACCTGGAACCATGACAATGACATCACAAAAGCCATCATCTCCATGCACTGTGGACCACAACCAGCAGCCATGGTCGCCAGTGACTCCATGACTGCGTGACATGCCTGGAAAGGTCTCAAAGAAGTATACAGGAAACAGACAGTCATCACTGCCTTCATCGACTTCCAAGCTCTCTTCACTAGCAAGTTTGACATCAATACTCCTCTTACCCCACAAACCGACGCCCTCATCATTGCCCAAGATCAGCTCATTGCCTCAGGAGTAGAGGTCAGCAAACAGAATATGTGCTTCCTTCTTCTACACACATTACCACCTTCATGGAGCTCCTTCTCCTCTGCTCTCCTTGTGTCCTCTGACCTCACCCACCTTGCCATTGGAAACATCCGCAGCCATATCTTGGACAAAGAAGCACATACAAAACCTCGATCTGCACTTGCAGCATTCACCCCTGGACATGGTGCCCCTGGATGTCATAACACCTCCTTTTGCACCCACTGCAAGCAATGCAACCACACAGTGGATACATGCTGGACACTCCATGGGATCCCAGCAGATGTCAAAGCTCAACTAGACAAACAGGATAAGGACAAAGACAAAGGAATAGGGACTGACATACCTAGTTCTGTAAACACCATGTCTGCTGCACCTGTTTCTGAATTCAATGCTTGCTACTATGAGGGGCATGGCTTGTGGATGCTTGACTCTGGATGTACCGACCACATCTCACCTCATAGGGAAGACTTCAATTCCTATGCCAGCGGGTCCTTACAGTCCGTTGCAGTCAGGAATGGCTCGCTGATTCCCTGCCTTGGCCAAGGCATCTGTGTGTGACGGCACAAACTCCCAGATGGTACACAAGTATGCCTCTCTCTATCTGGAGTATTGCATGTCCCCAGTGCTTCTGGTCACTTTCTCTCCATCAGCAAACTGGATGCCCTTGGTTTCCGCATCACATACTTTAACAAAAGCTGTGAGATCACCAAGAACAGATGAGTCTTTAGCATGGGATTCCTTGACAAAGGAACATACTGGGTGTCATTATCTCCTGCTCCTTCCCTTCACACTCTGTCATGCCCCTCTCTCCATCTTTGGCATGAACAGCTAGGGCATCTCTCTGAGGAAGTAGTCCATCACATCCAACCTTCCCAACTGTCTGGTTTCACCCCACCTGCACTCTCCACCATGTCTCTGCCTTGCCCCAGCTGCTTGCTGGGCAAGTTTCCTCACTCACCCTTCTGGGTGTCTCACTCATGTGCCACAACTTGCCTCAGCTTGGTCCACTCTGATCTCATTGGTCCCATCGGCATGGCTTCTCTGGGCTCCCACCACCTATATTTCGTGACCTTCCTTGACAACTACTCAGGCTTTGGTATGGTCTACTTCCTCCGGCAGAAGGACCAATTCTTGGAGGCCCTTGACCACTACCTTGCCTGCATCAAGATGCTCTTTGGGCAGTGGCCCACCTTTCTATGTACTGACCATGGAGGTGAATACCTGGCAGCCCCAGTTTCTACCCTCCTATGCGAATGTGGTATTGAGCACCAGCTCACGGTTCTGTATTCTCTGCAGCAAAATGGAAGAGCTGAGCACTGGAATCGCTCTATTCTGGAACATGCACTCAGTCTCCTCCATCACACTGGTTTGTCCCCAGGCTTCTGGGAGTATGCTGTATGTACTGCTGTTCACACCTACAACCTCTCACCATCACAACGCCTGCACTGGAATGCCCATCAGTCTCTCTGGTCACCCACTCCCTCACCCCCTGACATCTCACACCTGCACATTTTTGGGTGCAAGGCCTGGGTCCAGTATCTGTCTCATCAGCACACTAAACTCAGCCCCAAGGCTCGACCACTCACCTTCATTGGGTACGAAACTGGCACCAAGGGATGGCTCTTCTGAGACAAATCGTCTTCCCACTGTGTCATCAGCAGAGATGCTGTCTTTGAAGAGGCTGTGTTCCTGGCCCTCATCGCTGCCTCTGCACCCATGGTCCTTGATGTTTTTCCAGCCCCTCCTCTCCTGTCAGCTGGTGACACCAATTCCAACGTGTCCAGTTCTGATGATGGTGCTTCTGACAGTCCTGACTCCAACGACAATGGGGACAATGACCTCAATGACGCATCTGCCACAGTTGACATCCCTGCTCAGCTGGAGCCTCCCCTCATGCCTCCTGCACTGACGTCCAGCCCCACTGCTGATGCACCTGTTACACCTCCTCATGTGACACTGCCCACCTCTCCGCCTCCCCATGTCCATGCTCTGTGGTCTGAGTGGCACATGCACAACCTTGGTCCTCCTGAGTCCCTGCCCTGGTATGGGCCTTCTGAGCCATCACAGAATTGCCAGTGGCTGCCTGTGCACCTTGTTGCTGACAACTATCCCATTCCCTGTTGTTCACAGCATGTCACCTGTCAACTGGCTCATTTTCATGACAGTGTGCATGGGCCCCACAAGTTTGTCAACATCCTTGGCAAGGGGGGGCAGTCAGACAATGATGACGTTTTCACCACTCCTCATGGTATGCTCTCTGTGTCAGCTATACTTTCTCATGCCCTATCACGTGACCCTCTGACTCTGAAGCAAGCCCTATCTGGCCCCGACTCAGATGCATGGCAAGTGGCCTGCAATGAGGAGCTTTCCTCACTCAAAGACCTCCAGACATGGGACTTAGTCAACCCTCCACTGGGCCATAACATTGTTGGCAATAAATGGGTTTTCAAACACAAAGCGGATGGAAGGTATAAAGCCTGCCTTGTTGCCAAAGGGTTTACCCAGATCCACAGAGTAGACTATAACAAAACTTTCTCCCCAGTAGCTCGTTTTGAATCCCTATGCACTCTCCTAGGAATAGCCACACTAGAAGACTGGGAAATACATTCCATGGACATCAAGTCAGCCTTTCTCAATGGGGACTTAGATGAAGAGATTTACATGGAGCAGCCCCAAGGTTTTGTCACACCAGGATCCAAAGGAAAGGTCTGTTGCCTTTCAAAAGCGATTTATGGTCTAAAGCAAGCATCGCGACAATGGCACCACAAGATGCATGGGTCATTACTTGGCTTATCCTTCACATGCACCTACTCCGACTCAGGCATCTACATCTCCACCTCTTCCTCCAAACCACTCATTATCATTCTCTATGTCGACAACATCACCATTCTCAGAGGGTCCTTGGCTGAAGTAGAAGCGTGCAAGAAACAGCTCCAAATGCTCTTCCAGATGACCGACTTAAGCGAAATCAAATCCTATCTTGGTCTACACATCACTCGAGATAGAGCTAATCACTTGCTAGAAATTGACCAAGAAGCTTACATCAGTGACCTCCTTGACTGTTTTCATCTCGAAGACTGTAATGCAACTCTCACCCCTTTGCCTCCCAGGCTGACCCCCACGAAAGCAGACAGTGATTACACTGCCAACCACTCCCTTCATTCAGAGTACCAGCAACTGATCAGATCCCTCCTATATGCTGCCATTGTGTCATGCCCAGACATCGCCTTTGCCATCATGAAACTTTCCCAGTTCTTGTCTAACCCTCTCCCTTCACATCTCTCCCTAGGATGCCATGTCCTCTGTTACCTGAAAGGCACTATACACTGCCACCTGTGCTATGGCAGCCATGCTGACACTGGGATTGTGGGATACTCTGACTCTGACTGGGCAGCAGACAAGGATGATAGAAAGTCCATTGGCACGTATGTCTTTCTGCTTGGAGGAGGAGCCATCACATGGTCGTCGCAAAAGCAACACACAGTATCCCTGTCCTCCACAGAGGCCAAATATATGTCCCTTTCACAGACTGCCACTCAAGGAATGTGGCTGCGCTCCCTCTTGCATGAAATAGGTTTTGGTTTTCCTTCCTCACTGCTGCTGTATGGAGATAACAAAGGGGCCATCGATATAGCCACAAACCCTGTGGTCACTCAAGGAACAAAACACATCGACATATGACACCACTATATTTGTGATTGTATTTCTTCTAAATCGATTTCTGTTCATTGCCTTCCTTCCTCTCATGTTGTTGCAGATGTCCTTACTAAGTCGCTTCCTCTTCCTCTTTTTGCTTCTCATCACTCTAACCTTGGCCTCGTTGAGTGTGTTCCCAGTAAGGGGGGGTGTTGACATCTCTTGCTTACTAACTTACTCCTTCCTCTTTCGTCTTACTACTGTACACATACTTCAACTCACACATATGTGGATACACACATTCAACCTTCATATAGGTCATGGTCCGTGCACTACAGTAGATACTATAAGTAGACTGTAGTGCCATCACAGAAGAATAAGAACTATTCCAGTTCCCTTTGCGCTTATGGCCTGTGTTTATCAATGTTCACTGTTGCACATCACTCTTACAGGACTCAGGGATGATATGGACCTACTTTATGCTAAGAGCAGCCTATTGGAAGGTCTTAGGGAAAGTTTGTGATAACTATAACCCTGGTAACAAGGTAGTTGGTATGTGCTTGATAAGCATAGTAAATGTTCCTGATGACAATGAAGAGTGGTGTCAATGAGATAGTAATGAAAATGATACCACCAATGACTAAACAAGGATCCAGATGTTGGATTTTATCTGGTTTTCACACTGCTGAGCAGTTCCCTCCATTATACTATCTTATTTACATCTCATCTTTCTGTCTACCTGCTATCTTTCTATCCATTTCATATATGTTTTATCATCTGATCACACATCTTATCTTATGGCTCTGCTCTATTATCTATCTATGGCTCTGCTCTTTCATTTCTATCTGGCCATGCTCTTATTCTTCTGCTTTAGGCAGTCTCTTAGTCATCTTATCTGTAGCTCTGCTACAACTCTATACCTTTGTCTATATCTACTTTTTCCCTCATTGTCTCTGGCTCTTCTCTAGTCTTGTACTATGTCTAGTACACTCTTCTACCATCTGGCTCTGCTCTGGCTGTACTCTGTCTGTGCTTCCTCTCTGCCCCCAATGAATCTTTTCCCACTTGCTCTCCTCTTCTCAGCCTGCCCATTCCTGCATCATCACCAGAGTGACAAGTCTAGGATGTCTTAGTGATGCTTAGAGTGACTTAGAGATCTTAGACTTAGTTCTTAGAGAATGAAGTGAGGTTTATAGCAAGCTTAGGTCAAGTGCAGTATAGGAGAATCCCTAGATTGCAAAGTTGACAAGACTGGGGTTTAAGACCACCAGTCTTTCAACTACTTATACAAAACTGGAGTCCCAAGAATAGTAACTGGAAATAAGGTTCACAGATCAACAATGATTGTGCAGCAATCAATGGAGTCATGTGACCTGAGACACATCCATTATTACAAGGCACTTGCTTTGGCACCTCATAACAGCTTTCTTCTTCTCTTTTTATACCTTACTTACTATAAGCATAGTATTAACTACAGATGTGAGCTTAGCTCCAACTTATAGTAAGGACTCTATTCCCTTTCTTTTTATAGTTCTTAAGTATTTACATACTTAAGTGTGAGCTTAGCTTCAAGTACTATAAAGACTTATCTTTTTCTCTTTATCTTTCTTTATTTATCTACATTTACTTGCTAAGGACTATCACTATACAATTAGCAAGGACTCCTCTTTCTCACCTTTGTTTATCTTTGTTTACCTCTAGTTCATTTTGTGCTCATGGCTGAGCCACCTACTATAATCATGGATGTGTCTTAGGTCATGTGACTTTGTTGATTACTGTGCAATCATTATTGATCCATGAACCTTATTTACTTGTACTATCTTTAGGACTCTGGTTTTGTATAAGACTGGTGGTCTTAAACCCCAGTCTTGTCAACTTCACAATCTAGGGATTTACCTATACTGCACTTGACCTAAGCTTGTTACCCTCTCACTTCATTCTCTAAGAACTAAGGCTAAAGATCTCTAAGTCACTATAAGCATTGCTAAGATATCCTAAATTTTGCAATAATAAAGGGTTATATAAAACAGGTGTTCTTCTGCACAAGAAACACCAAAAAGTGTCCTAAGAACAAGGACAAAAGCACTCAGTCTCAAAAACAACACAAGGACTGAGGGACAAAAAGGTGAGGTATCATAAACAGACTAGATAAACTGCCTGTGGCTTGGAACTGTATAGTAGTGGAGTGATTGAAAAGGTAGGTATATATCATATGTTTTCTGCAGAGAGGAGACAAAAGTTTGTGCATGCATCAGCTTCTGCCAAGTTGCCTAAAAAGGAAGTAGTAAGTCATGCATGCACCAGTCTGCAATTCCAACACTAAACTCATCACTCTGGATCCTCATTTAGTCATCAGCAGTATCATCCTCAACACTATCTCATTGATCCCTCTCTTCATCATCATCAGGAACAGTTATTACACTTATCAAGCATGTATCAATTACCTTGTTACCAGGGGTATTGCTATAACAGACCTTCCCTAAGACTGTCCAATAGGCCACTCTTAGCATCCATAGTAAGCTAAAGTAAATGTAGCCACAAGCATGAAATGAATGAGAGATAAACAAAAGTAAATCAGGATGAGATAGGATGAGTCCTTGCTAATCATATAGTGATAGTCCTTAGCAAGTAAATGTAAATAAATAAATAAATAAATAAATAAATAAATAAATAAATAAATAAATAAAGATAAAAGAGACAGAAAGATGCTTTATAGTACTTGGAGCTAAGCTCACACTCTAGTATATAAATACTAAAGTACTTTAAAGAAAAAGAAAATAGAGTCCTTACTTATAAGTAAGAGCTAAGCTCAACAACTGTAGTTAATACTACTGTTGGGATATCTGTGAATTTCGTTCAGCTCCACTTTGCATATACTACCACACATCTTCTTTACATCCTATCTGATACATACATAACCCACACATATCACTTAAACCACATTCCTACAACACATTCTGATTACCAACATTCACACTCCACTTGAACTCTGTTCAACACCCACTACATAAACTGACTCCCCCACTTTCTACCACCCTCAGATGTTCTTGCAAATGTCTAACCACATCAACCAACTCTGTAGCTTAGGCTGCATCACTTACCTACTTGCTGTTGCTGCAATCACACCCACATTCTCTTTCTTCATCACCATTGGCTCATCCCTGTGCAGACAACTACACTTATAGTAAGTAAGATAAAGAAAAAAGAAAAAAAGCAAACACATTACAAGGTGCCAAAGCAAGTGCCTCATAACACTTTACTGAAATTCTTCCTTCCATAGTTTTCATTTCCCTCAATTTCCCATAAAGAGGCTGAAAATATATATATCTTCACTCTATAGGCAGCTGTGTTCTTTTCCTAGCAACCTCCTTCAATAGAACAAAGTTGCTAAGAAATAGAGTGCAACCAACTGTAGAATGAAGATCAATGTATTTTCAGTCTCTTTGTAGAAGACTGAGGGAAATGAAAACTATCAAAGGTGAAATCCCAATAAAGTAGGGTCTGTCCATATTGTCCCTGAGTCCCACAAGAGGTCCATGTGGTATGTCACACTGTTGCACCATTGCACTATCACATGTTCACTGTCACACATCACTGTAAACTCCAACAACTCTACTGTGCACCTCTGATTCTTATAAGGTGAAGCTGTGGTATATGGTGGTGGAGGCAGTCCACAGGGAATAACAGTAAGCAAGGTGCATGCCATACACACCAGCCGGCCAGCTCAGAGCTGTGTACAAGCTACCCTCAGTCCAGGTATCATTGGTGGAGGGTCTCTCATCATGCCTGAGCTGGCTTGCTGGTGTGGATGGTAAGCCATGATTGTCCCTGCCACAAAGCAAGCTCCCTGACATGGACTCTTCATCCCTGCCACTGGATCATTGCCTCGACCAGCTGCATCTCTTTGAGAACCCATGCTCCACCACACAACTGGAGATCTTTGGTTGTGGACTTGTGTGAGGGGAAGAAGGAAAGTGTCTGTTTATTACATTTGGTGGACCATGGGTTTTATATGTTTCGAATGACACAATCATTGTTGTCTTTTATCGAAAAATAACAGTACATCCTTGCATTTTCATGCTCATGAGAATATGTGTATTGTTGTCTGTGAGCAGTCACAACACAACTTCAGGTCCATCAATCCTTGGCAACTGTAGCATATGCAACTTGAGGATGGAATTGTCAACAGTTCATTGTCCAAGCAGTGTGGCATAGAGGGAAGTGGACAGCATTCCACCCACAAAACATGTGATGGAGAACAATATTTGGTGTCATCAGGAGCAGGGAAAGCAAGTATGATGGTTTTAGATGTCAGCATCACCACATTTATTGTCTTTTAGAGAAAAGGAACAGTACATCCTTGCATAACATCACACTTCTGTACTGATTCATGTGGGCAAAGACAAGAGAATGTATATCAACCACAATTCAGTACTTGGTACATATAGCATATGCGACTGGAGAGAGGTATTGTTGACGATTTATTGTCCAAACTGCATAGTGTGGGTGGAATGAGACAGTGTCCTGCTATGAGAAATGCAAGAAGCAAATATGGATGACTACGACATTAGCTACCATGGAAAAATGTGTATGTGTGCTCCCTGCATTGTTTGTACTTGCCCACCCCAACCTATTTGTACAGTTTTATTGTCTATGTCCTGCTGTTAACATAGTTTTTGTAAATACATTGTGGCACTCTATCCTTGGACATGGTATGGCCAAGGTCTGGTCAAGGTCAGGGTGGTTTGGTTGTAGTTTGCCATCAGTTGGTCACGGTCTGGTTGTGGTCAGTGTGGTCCAGCATGGTTTGGTTGTGGTCAATCATGATTTAGTCATTGATCTGGTCATGGTAATTTCTCCTGCTGGGCCTCATGATCTATGGCACTCAAGGGATAGTACTGGTATGGAAAACTTGCACAGGTCACAGCCATGGCCATAGATGAGATTGCCCCTCTGAGCAGTGTAGGACATGACACATGACCACCCACTGGCCATTCCCTGATATCACCACCTCATCCAGCTATTACCTGACCAGCTGCACTAGGAGGCCCCAACCCATACCCTCACTCACACCTTCTTCCTCACCTTCTTCCTGACTCTCTCCTCTCAGATGACATGCGCACACAATGGTGCATGACAGTGGTCCCGATAGCAACATCTGCAGCACACAATGACAGTGGCAGCAGCAACAATGCATGACAGCAGTCACAGCTGTGGCAGCACATGACAAGTGGTTGCCTTCCCATGTTTGCCTGCACTGCACACCCTGCCCACTGGCCCTTGCCTATGCTGTCCATGGCACACCAACTTGACATTGCACGATCATCACCAAGGTGCTGTAGTATCAATACTCCAAGTTGTTCCAAATGGAGACACCCAGGAGGACCACATTGAACTGTACCCTGTATAGTGGGAATGTTGACCTAACATGCAAATCTACAGAATGACCATCTGTGAGCAGGCTGTATCCAAGAAAGTGGACACCATTATATTGATCCTCACAGATGATGGCTCTCCACAGCTTTGTCAACCCCCTAGGCATGTTGGACTACCTGGTGGAATCTGCGCAAACAAAGAGAAGAGAGGGTAACAAGGCCAGGTTCTTGTGAGCACAGGCATGGACAAGCAACAAGGAGGAAGAAGAGTGTGCTGTTTGATTGCAGCATAGCAAGGACATGGAGAGACATGGTGGAGATTAAACTCCAGAGCAGGGTAACATGTGTAGACATTTTGATAAACGTCTAACGTAGTAGTAAGTGGGGGCTTCTCCTTATGTAGTGTAAGTTAGCTAAGGTTTGAAGCAGAGAGTAAACATGGGGTGTTGATTGTGGTGTGAGAACATGGTAGTGGGTGTTACGAGGCACTTGCTTTGGCACCTCGTAACGATTTTCTTTTTTCTTTTTCTTTTATCTTACTTACTATAGTAAAGTGTAGTATTATTACTACAAGTGTGAGCTTAGCTCCACTTTACTTAGTAAGGACTCTCTTTTTCTTTTATCTCTTATAGTACTTAAGTATTTACATACTTAAAGTGTGAGCATAGCTCCAGGTACTATATTAGACTTATCTTTCTTTATTTATTATAACATTTACTTGCTAAGGACTATTACTATACAATTAGCAAGGACTCTCTTTTCTCGTTCTTATTTACCTTTGTTTTTCTCAGGTTCACTTCGTGTTTGTGGCTGAGCCACTTATATCACATGAACAGTTACTTACTGCGCATTACTGCACAATATTGTTTACTTACTGCGCTTTACTGCGCTTTACTGCGTAACTGTACTATAGTTAGATCGCTAGTC
>QLPN01004787.1:0-13811 GCA_003314395.1 Albatrellus ellisii | reverse complement strand
TAATCCCACTCTTCATCGTCATCCAGAATCTCTATTACGTTCATCAAGCCAATATTCAAATCTTGGTTACCAGGAGTAACATTTTAGATCTTCCCTAAGACTGTCCAATAGGCCACTCTTAGCAGTGGGTTAAGTAAGTAGGTAGAACATGCATCAATAAAGATGTAAAGAAGACATATAGTAGTGTAAGTAGAGCAAAGCTGAACAATTACCATGGATATTTCCAACAGTTCTTAGGTCCACAAACACGTTTTCAGGAGCATATGCGTTGTTTATGTGTCGGCATAAAAGAGTGCATCATCCTGCCATCACAGAACAATGATGCCTGCTAGTGGTTCTCCATTGATTCTTGGTCTAGCATACTTGGAACAACTTGTGAGTGGATCATGGGCAGCATGTATGAGTAGTACAAAGCGTCTAGGCACTGGCCTCACAGGTTGTGTAGCATGTCTGTCATGAATGTTTGGCTAGCCACTGATATCTGTTGTTGTGAAGTACAGAGTTGGATCTCAGTGGCAAAGTCAGCGAGGGATATCTCCAATGTTTTCCATCATTGCTTTCTGAACTGTGTTCGCATGGTCAGACTCATGATGATGCGAAAGGGATTGGATTACTCATCACACCTGAGTGAGTGTTCCTGTAGGAGGTTAATTATAGACCTTCTGCTCATGATCTCTCACAAAAATTTTGCATGCATAGAAGATGTCAGGACATTCAAAAGCAAGGATAGGATTCTGAGATGTCCCAATGAGTGCAAAGACCTGAGATTAAGTGTTGTCATTCCTGACTGTGAAGATGAAATATGCAATGTTGACTCAGGTATCTGCAGCTTGTACAGCCAATTACTGAATGATGGGCCTCCCCAAATAAATCAGGATATGGGCAGAATCAAAAAGCAAGTTGACCAGGTGGCATGCTAATACTTGTGGAGCATTACCAAGTTCAACGCCAAGCTGTTGCCACTCTTGCCTTCAGCAGCCTCATATTGTTACGAGGCACTTGCTTTGGCACCTTGTAACACGTTTCATTTTTCATTTTTCATTTTTCTTTATCTTACTTATTAAGTAAAGTGTAGTATTATTACTACAAGTGTGAGCTTAGCTCCACTTTACTTAGTAAGGACTTATCTTTTAGTTTCTCTTTTTATAGTACTTAAGTATTTACATACTTAAGTGTGAGCATAGCTCCAGGTACTATATTAAGACTTATCTTTTTCTCTTTATCTTTCTTTATTTATTATAACATTTACTTGCTAAGGACTATTACTATACAATTAGCAAGGACTCCCTTTTCTTGTTCTTATTTACCTTTGTTTATCTCAAGTTTGTTTCGCGCTTGTGGCTGAGCCACTTATATCACATGGATGCGTACTTACTGCACATTACTGCACATTATTGTTTACTTACTGCACAATACTGCGCAACTTTACTATACTTAGATCTCCAGTTTGTATAAATAGTTGACAGACTGGTGGTCTTAAACCCCAGTCTTGTCAACTTCACAATCTAGGGATTCTCCTATACTGCGCTTGATCTACGCTCGCTATAAGCTCACTTTCTCTCAAAGAACTAAGTCTAAGATCTCTAAGTCACACTACAAAGGCATCACTAAGATATCCTACATCTCATCACTCTGGATCCTTGAATCGTCATTGGTGGAATCATCCTCATTTCAACCTCGTTGATCCCAATCTTCATTGTCATCAGGAACTTCTATTACATGCATCAAGCACACATTCAACCTCCAGTTACCAGGAGTATCAATATAGACCTTCCCTAAGACCATCCAATAGGCCACTCTTAGCACATATTAAGCAGAGGATGAAGACAGAATAAGATTGTTGTCAATTTGCATACAGAACAGGTATTGAGTGATAAGGTGCAAGAATGGGGAATACCCTAGGCTCCTTTCATGTGGTAGAGATTGTGTTAGGAACTATCAGAGCATACCTTTTCTTTCTTTTCTTCTTTCTTACATATTTCACCGGCTCCACTTATTCTCAAATGATCCCCTCCACACGCATGTGGAGGTGGAGTAGCAAAGAGGGCACAACCCCCCTTACTGTACTTATATCTGTTTCATCAGTCAGCAGGAGCACCACATGAGAGTACTATAAAACTACTTACTGTTCATTGTAGTACCTCAGTTTAACCTCCTTCATTGTCTCATTTATCGCTTGTGCAATAGCAGCATTGTCTGGTTTTTCTTTGGTGTTTGCCTCGGAGTCTCCTTGTCACCATCTGAAAGGTGTTTAGCCACTTACACATGCCAAACCCTAACAGACTGCATGGCTGAAGCCAAGGTGCCTGATATCAAATGAGAGACTTCTCCACTCTTCCTCTGGTGAGTCAGCAGCATACACCTCATCTGCAACCTAGATAGCCATCATGAACAAAGCTGAATAGAGAATCATCAAACACATGCCAGTAGGGGGAAATCAGAATCAGGACAATGAAGATAAAACACACCTCATTTGATGGTATCAAAAAATGCACATCCCAGCTATTAAATGCCAGGCACACGATTGAGGCTGCGCTCAACACTAACCATCAATATCAAAATTGCCTGCAAGGTGGGTAATGTCAATCCACCCAATCTGCCACTCCAAGAAGCTGGCCTGCAGCTAATGCAGGCAGCTCCCCAAGCCTTCACCACACCATATTTCGAAAATCTTCCGAAGAAATTTCATAAGGACGTTTTCTATAAATGTTCCGCTCAATTTTTCGTATTTCGTTCTTACGAGGGAGTAAACTCTTGATGACCACCAAATGTGACGTATTCTGGGTCACGGTGGTAGTAATCGAGAACAACAGGCTTACTAAATCACTATTCCTAGTCTCCTACAGTAATAATACTTTATCAAAGTGAGGCAGTCCGCGGTAAGTGTTCCTTGACCCACACCCGCTGCCACTCTCGCCGAATCTTCCTATCGTCTATTTCCTTCTAACATGTCCCTTTGACGCCGCCGTATGCGGCTAAGGTGTATGTGCCATGTAGTGCCTGCAACTTCATAGTTGATTGGCCTTATCCATCTGCACCCAAGCCCAGCTCACCCCTGTCCTCTCTCCATTGACGATGGCCAACGTGCGCCCAGAAACAACGAAATGAGCACGCAGAAGGCTCGTTTGTGTGCGGCTGCCGTTCCCCGTTCGGCTCTGTCTGCGTATGGTCTGGTCAGCACCCACCCACCCTCCTACTCCCACCTAGTATTCGTGGCAGCCGACGTGTACCCCAGACATGCGAAACTAGCATATTCTTTGCTTATTTTGCGCACTGTGGGCGTGCTTTTACCAGTCAGCGCGCACATAGGCAACTCGAAGCGAGTGTGTTCATGCTCGTTTCGTGTGTGCTCTACCATTTGCCTGGCCCTACTTTCGCTTTCTAGTACGACTACTATCCGCCCGCCTCGGCTGTCATTCCTATAGGGGTGGCTACCCGCATACAAATGACGAAACGGGTAGTGTTTTGTGCGCACGTTGGCCGACACCGTTTGCCTGGCCCTGCTCTCGCTCTCTGCGGCCACCATCTACCAACCTGGTCCCTCCACTGAATCTACTACTACAGCAGTGGAAAGCGCGCATACAGGTGACAAACCCTTTGTGCTCATTCAGTACATTCTGTGTGCACGCAGGCGATACAAACCGAGCGCTTTCACGCTCGTTTCGTGTGTTTTGTGTGTGTTGTTGTTCAGACCGCCTTTTCCCTGTAGATTAAAATCTCTGAGAGAAAACAGGGAATGCTTTAAACAATACTGAAAGGAATAGGATACAAAGATGTGCCTAACTGGGGTCTCAAACTGCGAGTTGGCACCTGTGACGCGATGAAGAGGAATGACGGTGTTATAGTGCGACGCCGTGGCTCCTGCGGCTTGCCAGGCGAGAACCCGTTGGGAACTTTGGTGTGAACATCAATCCAGAGGTTTAAGTGCCCGGGGTTCGTGGAAGGTAAAATATTGTGCTACTTTTGCAAGCATCTCGTTCGGAAGGCTAACCATTGACGAAGCCGTCTAAGTTCATGAGAATGATAAGGACAGGTTATATTTCCTCGTCTATGTTGCGCTGGGGTTGCTGAGCTTGTGGGTGTGTTTGAACGATACTGTAAAGGAAAGACTTTGAAGTATCATAGTTGAACCACGAGAAGTGATCAACGATGCTAAGAGCGTGACGCTACGAATTGCCAGTGCCGACGGCTTGACTGACTTGACGAGATTCTATACTATCAACAGCGTTAACCAGTCCCTCGTCGCCGCACCGTCAACACACTCTGACCTTCTCGTCACCGTCATTCACACCATGGCTGAGCACGACCTCAAATTCTCTGCCGAGCCACTCGAGCCGCACTCTTTCCGCCTGCTCGAGCTGCCGCCCGACCTCTGCACACTCATCGAGTCCTCTGCCAACACGCTCAGGTAGCGTTCCTTCCAATCTCTCCCCTGTCCAACCGACCGCATCACCACCTGCGCAGCCTCACGATCAAGGGCGCACCCGACGAGGACGCTGTGCTCTGCACCGCAGACCGGACATACACCCTACGCTCTGTCGTCCTCTCCAACTCCGTGCTTGTCGTCGCGCCCGATCCCGGAGGCAGCGCCGTTGTCGTGCAGGGCAGCCTGAACGAAGTCCTCGAGCTCGTCCCCTCCGTGCCGCGGCTGCACCGGCTGCACGCGCTGCTGCGGGGCATGGAGTGGGACGAGGGCCGCGAGGGCGAGGACGACGAGGCCAGAGAACCTGTGCGTGCAGTCTGGACCATCTTTCTCCGCGCTTGTCTGACGGCCCCACGCCCTTATGACTCAAGGGGAAGTGGTACACGTATGAGCAGGCCAGGACCGAGCTGCAGGCAAGCGAGCAAGAGCTGGCCACCGCGCTTCGCGAGAAGCACATCCTTATAATCGACGGTGCGTCCCCCCCCACCTCCCTCGTCCCTCCCCCCCCTCCATGCCCCTGACCCGCCTGCTCGCGCAGGCGCTCTGCGCCCCATCACACCACGCTATCTGCACGACATGCTCGAGCTGCTCCTCATCCTCCTCGTCTCACTCGCCCAGCAGCCCGCCGCCGCCTCCGTGCCGCTGCTCGCGCGCGCCCTCGAGGACGCACATGACGTCCCGCATGCAGTTTCCGTGCAGGTGATGGGGTGGTTCGGCGCCGTCACAGGACACGGTGACGGACAGACGTGGTGCGCGGACGTCGCCGCGGTCGTCACACAGGTTGGGCTCGGCGTGCTGCGGCCGCACACGGTACACACCCCCACTCCTCTCACGATTACATGGCCCTGACACGCGCATAGCACGACCTGGTCGCGGAGGACGAGTTCCTCGCACGCTGGCGCACGGCCGTGGGCGACGCGTTCTCCGCACACGTCTCGCTTGCGCTTCTCGCGGTGCGCCCTTTTTTACCTCCCTGCCAACACGCCGCCTGTGCGGGAATCGCGAGCGCTGATGTCGCACACAGGGCAACTACCTCGCGTCCGTGTCCGCGTTCTCCGCTGCGCGCCAGCTGACGTACTTCCCGCGTGGCGAGCTTCCCTCGGACCCCGCGGCGCGCTTCGTGGACCTCTTCCTGACGCGCGCACGCTGGCGCGCCGACGACATCACGCCGTTCCTGGCAGACGTCGCGGTCAGCGCCAAGGAGCGCGACCGCCTGCTGCTGAAGTATGCACGTGCGGTGACGGACAAGGATGGGCTGTGGTACACTGCACGTGCACGGTGAGCCTGACAAGCCAGAAATACAATGCAAGATAAATGTCATTATGCTCTATTCCACCGGCCGTACAGGCAGGGCTGGATGGTACTAGATGCGGATATTTTTGTACAAGCTACATGTGAACCTATCATAAACTTAGGAGTGATAGCGCTGATGCAAAGAAGGCTTAGAAGATCTAGACCTAGAAACCAAGACGAGACATAATAGCACCATATCATCAACGCTCACCGCCTCCGGCCACCCGACGTCGCCCGGCCTTTGCCGGCGACTTTTGCACATCCTCGTCGTCGTCCGCCCTCCGCTTGCGCTTCCCCCTAGCCACAACGGACGCCGGGGCGCTCCACGGCTGGGGGTCGCCGAGTGCGTGGTTGTCTTCGATGCGCTCGATGAACTCCCAGCAGTCCTTTGACAGCCGCGAGTTGAAGCGGACGTCCTTGTGCTTCTCGCGCAGTCCCTCGCGCATCTTGTAGATTGCCCGCGCCCTCTCGTCGTCCGTGAAGCCGTGCCGCATCACGTACATCATCACGCCTGCCATCCACATTGTCAAGTGTCACCGCTCATTCGCATCGCACAGGCGACTCACCGATGAACACGAACTCTACAGGCGCGATCTTCGTGGAGAACGCGCGGAAGCCCTCGGAGTATTGCGCCTTGGATGCGAGGAACCACATCTTGGTAAGCACTTCGTCCATTGCGGCCTTGAAATCAGGGCGCGGTTCTTCATTGCGCATGAGCCACTTTTCGAGGGCCTTGGTGCTCGGCGAGATGTGCTCTGGTAGCGAGTCGCAGCACAATGCGAGCCATGCAAGGTTCTGGAAGTTACGCCCGCGCTTAGTCTCGAACTTGATCACATGTGGGAGCCCGTCCTGTGGATATATGTGTTTGGCATCGAGATCGGAGATGAAGCGCGCCCAGGGCGAGTCGATCGCCTGCAGTTTCTCTGCGGGCGTGAGACTCATGCCCAGCTGCACGCGCTGGAAGACGTCGCGCTCTGCGGCGGAGGTGAGTTCCCTGTACTCGACTGCAGCACGCGACAATTGAGATGTGTGCAAACAGAGATGTGGATAAGGGCGGACGCACCGTACGTGATACTCTTTGCCGCGAACACCTGCTTCCACTGGTGCGGGATCTCATTTCGGCTGCTATCCGCGCGACACGTGTAGTACCATATCTTCCTCGTTTCCGGGTCCCGGTCTGCACCCACAAAACACACCAACCTTCAGATATGAATGCAGCAGCAAGAATAGGGACACGTAATACATACAGCCAATCTGGAAATGAGAGCGCGCGGCGGCATTAGTAGGGCGGGGCGGAGCACGAACAGCATGTACGCACATGTCCATCCATAAACTTCTGGATACTAGTGAGGCGCTGCTTCCCATCGACGCACACCTTGACCTCCTCGCCGGCCTCGTCGTGCGCAGACGCGAAGATGACGGGCGGAACATAGTAATTGTGGAACAGCGAGTGAATAATCTCCATCTGCTTCAAGACAGGCCACACGACATCTTAGGAAGCATGTTGTCAGCGGTCGACGGCGTGAGCGGAGGCAGGGGGTAAGTGGCGTACCGCGCTGGTATGGGGGCTCGAGGTCTATGTACCCGTCGTGGATTTGCGCTGGACAGTCGTATGGCCCATGAGTGCAGCGCGGGAGATTGGATGCATAAGGGGGACGGACACACCATGCAGCTCCTTGATAGTTGTATACTTGGCATCGGGTACAGGCAGCGGATTGCGAATAGAGAACACGTTAGGGTTAACACTGATAGCGTCCTCGAAACCATCGAGTTCGTCACTCTCTTCTTTATCGTAAGGTACTGCCATCTTGTTGTCTAACGAGAAAACACAAAGGTAGAGTACACTTGGTCAGTAAGATATTTTCCATAAATGGCAATCATGAATACAAGAGGACTTTTGCCCAAGACATAGAGGAGAGATTAGAGGGCTGTGGGTGGGAAGTAGGACATACCTATGATATACAGGTGGAGGTGCTGTCCTGAGAAAAGAGTAAAACTGGGAGGAAAAGGTAGGATACAGATCTGGAAACCAGTTAGGTGGCAAAGAGAATTGCCTGGCAGCCCATACTTATAGGCTCCATGCCAAACACATACAAACTAATACAGCCCTGACCCCCACAATGAGTTACCCCCCATAATAGTACAAGGCCACAGCACCCAGTCCCCCATTAGTAGCCCAATTACTTGAACCATTTAATAGCCTCTATTATCCAAGAAAGATACACAATTGCCAATCCACTGGCTACCCAGAGGCCATATTTACAAGCCACATGTGGAGACTCTGGAGAAGCTTAAAGCTCCATGTCATCTGTCCCCAACCCTATTTGCCTGGCTTGCCCAGCCTTGCTGGGTCATGGCTGTCCTCTCTGCCCCATCTGCTGGAAACAGCCAGGCAATAGCCAAAGACTGGTCTACGCATTCCTTAATGACTATCAACAGAAGACAGTTGTTCTGCAATACGCATTCCTTATTTCCCTCCCACGCAGAACCCGGCCGCCACGGTACGCGTATTGACCCGCTATTGTGGCAGTCCTAGCCGCACGTACCATGAATATATAGGAGATACATTTTTCATACGTACAACACAGGGTGTTTCGTTTAAGGTATTTTGTGATCAACGCATTTGTGGGGGTCAAAAAGTGTGTTGGTGGCGGCAGAGACCCTGATCGAAAACTGCGATAGTCGCACGCAAACAGCCTCGGTTGCTGACCTAACCAGATAATACAGCAGTAGCTTTGTTTAAGAAAAATGTAACATAAAATAGTATGCAAATTAAGTCGGCCTCTACTCCATTGTACAGATTATAGCCTTGCGGCTGGGTATCTCCCGCACTCGCACTCACGCTAATGCGAACGCCTACGCATCAAGACTGCCCCTCCTCGCTCCTCATCAGCGTCGTCGAGGTCGACCTATGCCGCGTCTGCAGATGCAGTGAGGGAGGTGACACCGCCTCATCCTCGTCTCCGTCGTGTCCCGCCATCAAATGTAGACCCTCCTCGCCCATATGCACCTGTCTCAGGCCCGCACGCCGTGCCCCATCCTCCTGCTCATCCTCCCCGTCGCTCGTGTCGCCCACTTCCCACACAACCCGCTCTTCGCCGTCGCCCGTGCCATGCCCATTCGCGTCTTTCCCCCTGACCCGAGAGGAAGACTCGCCCTTCTTCGTGGGCACAGCAGTGAGGACGATGGCGTCATGGGGCACAGGCACGCCGTCGGGCTTCTTGTGCGTGAGGAGGACGACGCCAGAGATGAGGATGAGGATGGAGACGAAGATCAGGAAGAGCGTCCATGATGCGTATGCGTCAACCGAGTCGTTAAAGATCTGTTCCCAAATGGTATACACTTGATGAACTTCTGGCAGTGAGAAATAACAAGACATACCAGGGAGTCGAGCCAGCTGCGCGACGCATAGTGTCGTCAGGGATGGCTGTTGAGATAGCATAGGGGGAGAACTCACCCAGTCGCGGTGTACACGCCGTAGAAGACCGGAACGACGAGCGTGGAGTCGTAGACTTTGAGGCCACGGTTGAGACACACTATTTGAAGCACCGCCGTCATCGCAAGGAGAATGAACGTGAAGACCGGTGCGACGTGACCGAGCTGGTTACCCGGGTTCTCGTGCGAGAGCGAGCCCGAAATGAGCTTCACGCTAGACAAAGCATCAGCCGTCATGAAGGATGATACCGTAAACAGGAGTGACTCACGTAGCCTTGGCAAAGACAAGACACTCGCCCGCCATGCCCCCGCCGCAACACGCCCACCCAATACCGAGCGTCCAAGCAATGACCTTCTCATCCTTGCCCGCCGTCCACGCCTCGAGCTTCTCCGCGACCCACACCAGCGCCCACAACCCAAACTGCCTTATACGCGTGACCGGCCCCCCCTTGGTCGCCTTCGGGAGGCGGCCAGTCATGCCAGCGAACGGTTCCGCCGAGAGATCGGACCGCGCATTGAGGACAAGGTCGAGCTGGTTGGTGAAAACGAATAGAAGAGCGAGGGAGATCGACATCAGAAGGAAGAAGCCTATCCAGCCGGCACGGCCCCAGAGATAGGCGAGGCGGGAGGCATCGTTTTCCGAGGATAGGCCGGAATTGATGGAGCCAAAGGCGACGATGCCGATGACGCCGATGATGACTATAATAGTGCCCTGTGTGCAGCCAAGTCAGAGGGGCGCTGCAGAGATGGATGTGGACGGCGCACATATATATCTGTCATAGTAACAGGTGTTCCTACGAGGAACCGCGCGAACAAGAAATTAAAGATGAGGGAAGTAGAGCCTAGTGGTGCAACATATTCTGAGGCGGTATCCTGTCAGAGCGGTGTGTTACAGACGTAAGACGGGCGAAACACACCTGCTCGCATGTACTCAAGGGCAAGAGTCGATCCTATGAGCTGAGACAGACTGAAAGGGATGAGCGAGGCGAAGGGACGGTGTGGCAAGAGTGACACAACATGTAGAGCAGCATGCCGAGCAGCCAGAGCGGCCGCAGCCAGTCTTTTCTCCGTGCACTCTTTGGTATTGAGCTGGTATGCACCTGGGGGAGAAGACGTCCGCACGCATATGAGACGGTTGAGGACGTGAGGGTACGAGAGCTGTGCCTACATGATCGAGCTTTGTGAGATTGAGACCTGCAGCGTTGAGGACGGAGGCGAGGGTAACGATGGAGAGACCGATGATGAATGCTACGACGGCGTTCGCGTGGTGCGCAGGGACGGAGTCGGCTGGGCTGTTGCTGCCAGGGGCTTGACGGGGCAAATGGAAAGCGACCATTTAGAAGAGTGTTCCCGCGAAAGCCTGGGAAGTAAAATCAAAGATAACTGAGAGTCTCCCAAACAACTTACGTAACATCCAAATCGGGAGTAGCAGCCATCGGTGGTAGTAATTCGAATAGTCAGATGCGCATTCGCTGCTCAGCACACACAGCACAGCAGACGCAGATACGATAGTCAGAGCAGACCATACACGCATATCCTACAGCAATAGAAAGGCATCACTATGTAAGTTACAGTAACGTTCCTCATCTCGAGATCACAGTCACACTGCTTGTAGACGCCCAAGATGCCACTAGACCAGCCCTTCTGTTGTACTTGATTCGCCGTTTTTGCTCAGATCCTCTATACGTTCGTTAGAAACATGACCAGCCCGCCCCCCGATGGCTATGAATCACCGCGTCCGCACCCCTGGCGGTCACTGATGCCGGATGCTAAAGTGGAGGCTGCAAATATTGACACGTAGATCTCATAAAATGAGTGTGATGTGATTGGATTGAAGGGTATGGTTGACTGATATGGTGGCAGAACGAGGGCCTGAGGAAGTGATGCCAGAAGTTGAGGGGACCAAATTGGGACACGCAGGAATTAGGCCATAATGCTAGTGAGCTCCTAACCACTGTAATCATTCCAGGGCGACAATTCGTTGGAATTGTGAGGGACCGGCATTACGATACAGGCAGTCGTACTGTGAGCATCGTCTGAGTCGAGCGTCGCACTGAACACTTTGTTGAAATCGATAGTACGGTGACAGACATACCATTATACCATTCAAGTTGCCAACACCGCCGTCCGGTGCTTCAACCGCTACTAACTATATCTTGTTCGGATGAACTTTTGCAGATAAAAGTGTTATTCGCAATGACTCTATGCGCAATCGGACAAGGGTCACCAAGTGCACAGGCACATGACTCGAGATCAACTCGGAAGGGGGCAAGGTAACATGCAATCAAACAACTTTCTGCAATGGTACCAGAACTGTTTGGGGGCGGGGTTGCTCGCGTGTTGGCCAGACGTCCTTTCCCATGCACACGCCATCTATGTCTGGTCTTTGGACTGGGCACTTGCATGGTCTCGATCTTTGCCACTTTGTGATGAAGGGGCATCTCGCCTGCTACATAACCATGCAGTTGTATTTCTTTTGTCTTACATGTGGTGTGCTTTGCCTCGATAGATAATGACAACTAATACATACACTCATACTGGACAATAAACACCGCAATGTCTTCTATTACCCATGTCCTTTTTGTTTCTGTTATTTGTTTTTCTTGTTTCTTTCAGATCTTCACGTTGTGCTCTCTGTCTTTATTGTTGTTGTTCTTCTTTAAGTTTTCCCACCATTACGACGTCGACCATCAATTATTCTACAAGTCGTATCCAATAGCAACACCTGCAATGACATCCTTTACTTGCCGGTGGGATATAGGGTGTCATGTGTATTCACTTTTCGTGCTCCTAATGACCTTCTCCATCGCGATTTTCAGAGGAACACTATTAGCTTACGTCCACATCATGCAGCTTGGACAATAAGCCGTCAACAATACAATACCCAGCTGCACACGCTATAGTTGTCAAGGACCGACCGACTCCGGACCGTATCGTGATTGATCTACGTTCTCCTGTCTTTACCCGCGGATGACTATGCGCCGCACTCCACCAGTACAGGAATGCGACGTTACGCAAGGACGTATACTTATAGAAGACAACAATTATGATATGCCGACGTCTGAATCGTTGTATTTAATTGCCCTGCTGTTGACACATCAGGTGTCCTTCTTCATCACATTTTTAATTGTCCATCCACACTGCACTGCCTTGGGTCATATACACTGCAGTTGCCAGGGACTGACAAACTCTAGATCGTGGGTGGTTGATCTACGTTCTCCTGTCTTTGTCCACGGACAACTATACACGCACTTTCATGAGTAGAGAAATGCAAGGACGTACTGTTACTTTTCAATAGGAGACAAACAATGACTGTATCGCTCGATATGTAGTAATGCATATAAAAACCTGTCGTGATAACACCAGACGCAACAAACAGGTTCTTCTGTTCCCTCTCCCACAACCAATGGTTTCTGCTTGTAACAGGAAGTTACTACGACCGCACTGCTTGCCCCACCATCTCCAAGCCTTCGGAATGAGAGGGTATTGGTCTTATTGGAGGGATCTCACAATCCCCCTGATCCTACACTCTCATTCTGTAACATATTCAAGGGTCTCATCATGGTGTCTCAGCCTTCGGTTCTCTTACCAGACCTATGTAGTTGGGGAGCAGGGTGCCGCATAGTGAGATGCTTTGAGCCCTCTGCAGCATGAACTACAGCAACTCTAGCAGCAACTACGACAGATACAAGAGCAGTGGGCACAGCGGTAACCAGACGAAGAGCAGGTGCACATGGAGGAGGACAGGCTTCAGCTTGACTAGCATCAGCCTCACACAGATCGAGAGCAAACAAAAAACTTGGCTACAACTGGTTACAACTGGTTACAAGTGGTCTATTTTTGCTTGTACGATGATGCCTCCCACTTTCTTTCTATGGTCCCTAACACCATCTACTGCAATACCACACACCAACACAAAAGACACTAGCTCCCTTCTGACTCATCAGTGTGCATACCCAGTGAGGTGGCTGCACATTACATGCAGCCATCTCCCCAGCTATGTGCGACGAGCCAGATAGGGGACTGGTATCATTGTATTGGGTTTTGTAGCATCTCAAGGTCCAGCCCATTGAACCAGAAGAAAACTGGAACTAGACCCAACTTCAACCAAAATGGACTAGACCATCAGTTGAAGTTCTGCTTATTTTGCACTCAGTCCAGTTCAGGTAGCATCTTGAGCACTAAGACTTCCTCTGAGACTTCTGCATAGTCAAAGACCTAGCTAGTGCATGTAAACCCATATATGGCTACAGTGATGAAGAAGTATGTGAGGAAGTGGCTATGGTGGTGAAGGAGGAAGTCACTTGTTGGGGAAGCTTGAGAAAAAATGTCAATTGAGGTGAACCAAAATTGCCACATGACTGAAGTCTTCACTCATGTGGCAATTCTGGTCTACAATGGTCAACATTTTTCTCAACCAACCATCTGCAAACAACTTCTTCTCTAAGTACTTTAAGGCATTCCTTTATTTATCCCACATTCACTTGCTAAGGACTGATACAATTAGCAAGGACTTGTTTCTCTCATCTTTACTTTCCTTTATTTTCCTTTCAACTTGTGCTTGTGGCTACATCATGAGTCATTTGCTATGGATGTGTACTTAGTCACATGATCTTGTTCATGGCTGTGCAATCATCATTGATCTATAAACCTTAAATAC
>QLPN01004781.1:390-26701 GCA_003314395.1 Albatrellus ellisii | reverse complement strand
TTCATTAAAAACTTTCCCTAGATCATGATAATGGATTGGAACTAGTTCCATTCCTTTTCCATCATGTTGGTTATTCATGGCTATTTGTGTGGATAGGGTGGTGCGAAAAAGATCTAAACCATCGACCATCCATTGGTCTTCTATGTTGATTTGGTCTTCTTCTTTGGAAAATGACTGAGTGGTGACATGGTTTTGTCAACATTCTGATGGACAGCATGAGAATGATACTGTGTCCTTGGTCCAATCTATGTTGGGGTTATGTTGTCATAACCAGTCTGTTCCTAAGATGATGTCTTCTTTTCCTAGATCGGTGATATAGAATCGATTTGTTTCTATATGGGGTTTTATGTTTGCTTTCTTGATTTCCAGGGTGATATGACAGGTATGTGTGATATCTCTGCCAATGTTCTTCGTTCCGTCAATATCCTTTACCAGTATGTGACATTCAAGTTTCTGGGTTGGTAGATGGTGTAGTTGTACGAAATCTTGATGGATTAAGATTCCAGTTGCTCCACTGTCTATTAACGCTTTGGTGGCGACTTTCTGATTTCTTATGGAGATCTCGACAGGAATGTGAATGGATGGAAAACCATTGTATTTCGAGAATGATATGTACAGTTCATTGTCTGAATTCAAGTTCCTGCTCGCAATGTCCAATTTGTAATCAGTTACTCCTTTGTCTGTCACTGACTTAGGAGCCTTTAAAAATTCTGAGTGGTTCTGAAGAGATCTTGCATTTCCGCTTTGTCTTTGTCAGATAATTTCATGAGGGTGCAGGAAATGGTTATCATGGGGTCTTCCTCTTTGTCGTGTACTTGGGTACCCCTTATTGCATAAGCAGGCTTGGGTGTTCTGCAATTCTGGTCATGTTTGACCTTGCATTCTCTGCCAAAATGTCCTTTGATACTGCATCTGAAACAAGCTCCTTCTCGTTTCCTTTTGTCGTGTTCTTCATCAGATATCCTTCCATTTCCAGTAAAACCGGCATGTGTGAATACTTCTTTTTGGAATGTTTCCATGGAAGGGAAGTCTTCTATTGCACGAATTGAGTGAGGGTTTAATTTCCATGAACGGGATTTGATGTCCCCTTTGAGTAGATCATCGGGGTACAGGAATCGTCCGTTTTGTCCAGATCAAATACTGTTCTGGAAGTCGTTGTTGGATTTGTTCTGATCTAACCTTATGGCGAGGTTTTGCCATTCTTGTAAGGTAGTCGGTAATATGTCCCTGGTTGTCATGATGGTATCCTTGATGTCTTTCCTAAGACCATTCTTGAATTTCTCGATGTTGGTTATGTCGTTATAACCTGTGGTGTCAGCAATGGAATTGAATACAGTGACGTATTCAGAAGCTGTGCCTCTTCCCTGGACTAACCTATCCAGGTTGTTGCGTGATAATTCCCCTTTGTTAGTTGGGTAGAACTTCTTTCTGAATTGGTCCTCAAATTGCTTCCATGTGAGCATTGAAGAGGAAGTGGTGAGCTGATTGATGATTTGTCTGGCCCATGTTCCAGCAACCGTTCCTTCTTTGCAGAAAGATAATGCAAAGGCGATCTTATCTGTATCGTCTTTGAAAGTTTTCATAAAGAAGTGGAGTTTAACCTTTCAGATAAAGTCTTTGGCGGTGGACTCTGTTCCAGAGAACTCAGATGGTTTATTGAGTTGGGGTTCCTTAGAGGAAGTGGATGATGTGTTTGCCATTCTTGGTATAGATTGTTGAATTCTCTTTGGGTTTGGGTGATTTGTTGTTGGCATCAGATTAATTGGGTCTGAAGTCGTAATTCCAGTGGTCAGTCTTGATTGAATGAAAGAGGTGGACAAGGTAATGGTTTTGTCTCCTGAAGTTGTCACTTGAGGAGTAAAGAACGTTTCCACTTGAGGAAGTTGTTCCAAAACATTGATGGGTGTTCTTGGTTCAGGGGGTCCTGATGGAGTTCTTGTGCAAGATTCAGGTCCTGATTTTGGGATAAGGCTCTGTCAGTATTCGGGGATCGTGGGTAATGAAGATACTCGTTCGGGATATACTTTGACATAATCGTAGTCTGATGGCTTCTTGGGATCCCAGCAAATGATAACTTTGTTCTTGTCTGGGTCGTCAAAGGCTTCGTAGATCCACTGGTTGTGTTTATCGTAGAATGTAAATTCGTCTTCGGTGTTGGTATATTGTTTGAGTGAGACGGGAATGTGATTTCTGAGTAGTTGTCTATGTTGTTGACAGATGTTGGTATCTAGCAAGATTTCTCGGTGGATGTTTGCTGATAGAAGCGATGTATTGGTAACAATTGGGTTCCTGTTATGATACGCTGTTTGGGGTTCCTGATTGGTACAAGTGAAGTAAACAAGTTGGTTGTTGACGTAAAAGAGTTTGTTGGTGCTGTCATATTGGAGGTAATCAGGCCACAAGCAGTCAGTTACGTCTCAGGAGATAGCGTTGGCAGGGAGGAGTTGTTGATGATAATCTCCGTGGAGATTTGAATCCATGGTGAGGGTACATGCTTCCTAGAAGCATGTGTGGTTGTTAGGAGGAGTGTGGAGTCTTGTCAAAGTGCTAAGAGCAGCCTATTGGATGGTCTTAGGGAAAGTCTATAATGTTACTCCTGGTAACCAAAGTTTGGATCTGAGTTTGATGAATGTAATAGAGGTTCCTGATGACGATGAAGAATGGAATCAATGAGATGGTTATGAGGATAATTCCACCAATAACGATATGGGGATCCAGAGTGATGAGTGTAAGATGTCATTTAGTGATGTTTTAGTGGCTTAGAGGTCTTAGACTTAGTTCTTAGAGAATGAAGCGAGATTGTAATGAGCTTAGATCAAGCACAGTATAAGGAGAATCCCTAGATTGTGAAGTTGACAAGACTGGGGTTTAAGACCACCAGTCTGTCAACTATTTATACAAACTGGAGATCTAAGTATGGTGAAGTTGCGCAGTATTGCGCAGTAAGTAAACGATAATGTGCAGTAATGCACAGTAAGGACGTGTCCATGTGATATAAGTGGCTCAGCCACAAGCATGAAATGAACTTGAGATGAACAAAGGTAAATAAGTGTGAGAAAAAGGGGGAGTCCTTGCTAATTGTATAGTGATAGTCCTTAGCAAGTAAATGTTATAATAAATAAAGAAAGGTAAAAGAAAAAAGATAAGTCTAATATAGTACTTGGAGCTATGCTCACACTTAAGTATGTAAATACTTAAGTACTATAAAAGAGAAAGGAAATATAAGTCCTTACTAAGTAAAGTGGAGCTAAGCTCACACTTGTAGTAATAATACTACACTTTACTAATAAGTAAGATAATGAAAATAATGAAAAAGAAAAAGAAAACACATTACGAGGTGCCAAAGCAAGTGCCTCATAACACATCCCACCTTTGCTGAATTTAGTAAGGAGCTCAACTTAGCATTCAAGGACACTCAATGCAAGGTACATGCTACAGTGGAACTACAACAAAAATGTTCTCAGCTGATGCTTATACCATGCAATTCCAAACCTTAGTGGCTGATGCCAAAATCAAAGATGACACCACCCTCTGCACATTCCATCAGTTGGGACTCAACAAAAACATTTCAGATTGCATTTATATGATGGCCAAGATGCTGACTACCTTCGACAAATGGGCTAAAATGGTATCTCAATTTGATTTGCAAATCCACATGCAACATACATACTCCACCACCTCCATTGCCACATTTACCAGCCCCCATATTACCTGAGACCCTGATGTGATGGATGTTGATTGTGTAACCACACTGCACATTGCTAAACTCACAGCTGATGAATGAAAACATCTTCTCAATTTTGGTGGATGTTTTGCTTGCTGGAAACCTGGTCACATGGCATGTGATTGCCCTAGCAAGGCATTGCAAACCATGTCACCCATGCCATTGCACCCTGCATGGAAGGGACCACACACTTGGCACATTGATGAAGAAGTGATGCATAGCATCATTGAACCACTGGCTTATGTCCATAAGACTGCACATGCATCCTCCACCCAGATTGAAGAAGCCCCATTGGATAATGATGGACCAATTATGAATACCACATCCATCTGCATGCATATTCAGTGTTTACTAGCACAATTACCATCAATGAATGGTCCATTTGCACTGAATCACTAAAGGAGGATTCTTGAAGAGGTCTATATCTACTGTGTGGTATCAGACCTTTGTTTCCAAATTCTGTAATATTAGTGAGACTGCTAAAGCTGCTGGAAACAGTTTTTATTTGCCAGTCACACTTCAAACAGGAAATCACAGTATTCAAGTACCAGCACTAATTGATAATGGAGCAACCTCTAATACCATTAGTCAGAAAACAGTTGAACATGCCAAAATACCCATTCACAAGCTTCATAAACCAATTATTATGCAAAATGCCAATAATTCAAGTAACAAATTAGGTATGATTTGTCAATATATCAAATGCATTCTCAAAATTGGGAAATGTACTGAATTACTCAAAGTGTTTATTGCTGATATTGGTCCAGATCAAATGCTTTTAGGACATTCATGGTTAAAACAAAATAACCCTACTATTGATTGGAAGAAGAATACCATTTCTTTTCCTGATGAATGGGTAAAATGTACCTCTCAATCCACAGATCTAGCTGCATCAAACCAATCAAAGCAACAAAGTCTTGATGATCAATTACCACCTGAATATGCTCATTTCAGAGATGTATTTGAAGAAGATGCCTCAAAATCTCTTCCATCTAGAAGTAAATGGGGTCACACTATTGACCTTCTACCAGATGCTCCAACTGAACAAAATTGCAAGGTTTATCCTCTTAACCCTGCTGAACAAATACATCTAGATGAATTTTTAGATGATATGATGCAGCGAGGATATATTCATCCCTCTCAATCACCCTTTGCATCCCCTTTCTTCTTCATCAAGAAAAAGGCTGGGAAATTATGACCAGTACAAGATTATCACCATCTTAATGCCCTTACAATCTGCAATCAATACCCTCTGCCACTAATCTCTGATATCATAGACAAATTGTGTCATGCCAAATACTTTACCAAATTTGACATATGTTGGGGCTATAATAACATACAAATCAAAGAAGGTGACAAATGGAAAGCAGCCATCAAAACTAATCAGGGGTTATTTGAACCCTTGGTCATGTTTTTTGGGCTTATGAACTCACCAGCTACATTTCAGAATATGATGAATGACATCTTCACTGACTATATTGAAATGGGCCAAGTATTCATCTATATGGATGATATTTTGATTGCCACTCTTGACCTAGAAGAACATCACTGACTCATCACAGGGGTGTTAACAAGATTACAAAAACATCATTTATTCCTAAAACCCTCTAGATGTGAATTTCACAAAGAAGAGGTGGAATATTTGGGCATACATATTAAAGCTAACATGGTCATGATGGATCTGATCAAATTACATGGTATTGCTGAATGGTCAATCCCACACAACCTCAAAGAAGTCCAAGGCTTCCTTGGATTTGGAAGTTTTTATTGCCATTTTATTCATTATTTTTCTCATCTCACTTGACCATTGAATGACTTAACAAAAAAGGATGTTCCTTGGCATTGGGAAAAGACAGAACAAGATGCATTCAACAAACTCAAACAATGTTTTACCTCTGCACCAGTACTAACCCAACCTGATATTACTCAACCATTCAGGTTAGAATGTGATGCATCTCAATTTGCTCACAGTGCAGTATTATCTCAGAAAGGTGATGATCAACAATGGCACCCAATTGCATTCCTCTCCAAATCATTCAACAAAGCTGAACAAAACTATGATATCTATGATTGAGAACTCCTCTCAATCATTAGAGCATTAGAAAAATGATGTCATTTTCTAGAAGGATCACCTCACATGATTGAAATCCTTTCTGACCACAAAAATCTAGAAGTATTCAAAGATGCCCATAAACTCTCCTGACATCAAGCATGTTGGGCCCTGTTTCTAACTCATTTCCATTTTGCTGTTACTCATGTTTCAGGTATACAAATAGGAAAATCCAATCTTCTATCTCAATGTCTGGATCATGATAAGGTGTTAATATCAGCCCAGGGACCTCAGGGGACAATGAGGGAAAAGAAGTGAACCAGCAGGGAATTGAACCCAGGACCTCCCACATACTAGAAGGGTGCTCTAACCAACTGAGCTACCAGTCCTTGTATAGGGCAAAGTGGGTTAACCACAAAGTGTTGCAAGATGGGCTTTGCTTGACTACCAACATAAGGGAGAACAAGACAACACAAATTGCATGTTACTCCCTTCTACTCTGTTCACAAAGGCTGTAACTATTCTATTTGAAGATGATACACTAATCTCACAAATCTGACAAGTGCAACATCTTGATAACAAGGTATCTCTTGTTATTCAAAACCTTCAACAACACTTCTGATGGATTAGTTTTCTATCCTTCTTGTCTTTATGTTCCTCCCAACTTATCTCTCAAGCAATCCCTTGTAAGATGCCTTCATGATCTTCCATCTGCAGGTCATTTGGGACATTTCCAAATGTATAATCTTGTTCAACAATCATTTTTGTGGCCTGGCATGCATAAAATTGTTTTTGATTATGTTGCTGGATGTCTTACTTGTCAATCCACAAAAAATCTGACCCACAGGCCTTACATCCCACCTCAAGTGATCAATCCAATCCCAAATGCTCACCCCTTTTCCACAGTCACTATGGACTTTATCATTGCCTTACCCACTTCCAATGGTTATGATGCTATTGCTGCATTTGCTGATCATGACATTACTAAAGCTGTAGTTTTAGCCCCTTGTTCCAGTTCAATTACCACGGAACAAACCACTATCCTATATGCAGAACATGTATGGAAGCACTTTGGACTACCAAAGAAGATCATTTCAGATCACAGACCACAATTCACTATCAAGTTTACCTGTGTTCTTACTCATGCTCTTCATATTTCTCAAAGTCTATCTACTGCTTACCATCCCCAAACTGATGGTCAAACAGAACAATATAATCAAGAACTAGAACAGTATCTCCACACCTTCTGTGACACACAACAAGATGACTGGTCATCTTATCTACCAATCACTGAATTTGCTCACAATTCTCATTGTCACTCCTGTACATTACAATCCCCATTCTTTGCCCTTATGGGGTATCACCCTTCTGCAGGGCCTTCTGTCCCTTCCCCTGTTTCTATTCCCTCTGTTTCAGATTGTATTGCCACCTCACTTACCCTATGACATGACATCAATGCTGCACTCACACATGCACCCCTCATTTCTCCTGTTTCTCCCTACCAATCTGGCAATAAAGTTTGGTTAGATGCCACTAACCTTTCCACTTCTCACCCATCCCACAAACTCACTCCTCACCATTATGGCCCCTTTGTTGTTCTCTCTGTTATTAATGATTCTTCCTATCACCTTTGATTACCCCCTACCCCTTCTTGAAAGTATATTCACCCTGTTTTTCATGGTTCTCTTCTTTCTCCTTATCACTCCACTACTTCTTATGGTTTTGAACCTTCTCCACCACCTCCTGATCTCATTGACAGCAAACTCCAGCACAAAGTTGAGTCTATTCTTGACTCTCACTTCCATCACAATTGGCTTCAGTACCTCGTGCACTGGAAACACTTCCCATCCTCAGATGAATGGCTCTCTGCCACCCATCTAGCCAATGCCCCATGCCTCATCTCTGCCTTCCATCACTGCTTTCCCTCCACACCCCAACCCCCCCTCACCATCTATCTCCCTCCTTGTCCCATGGGTCATGGTCACCCTTAAAAAAGGGGGGTGATTTCCATGTATTCCCATCCATTCTATTTTTTTTATCATGTCACAATCCCCAGCCCAAAACCCCCTATCTGCAGCACACATTGACACCTTTCATTGTATGTTCATTGAACTCCCAATATTACGACCACTTGCCACCTTCACTCCCCTTGAACATGGAATACTCCTCAACCATTGGGGAACTGTTGAACATTTTCAAAGTTTATCATTGGCAACACAACATGCCATCATGTTCTGCACCCTATAATGACTGGAACAAGTACAAATTCAACAATACCTCTACAGTTCTACTGATCCTGCACACATTCCCCTACCTCCCTCACCTGACCATCAACCCACATGAGCATCAACCCAATGAGAGGTAGAAAAGGAGGACATTGCTAAGAGTGGCCTATTGGATGGTGATATGTGCTGTGCTGGGCTGAAGGGAGAAAACAACTGCAACCACAACAATGCTGGAGGGTGCAAGTTGTAAGATTCTCTAGACACCAAGGTATAAGGAGTTTTAGTAGTTAAGGGCGATAGCATGATGCAACTGGGGCAACAAAAGGGAATGCAATTCTCATAAAAAATGGGCGATATGGTGAGATAAGGAAAATGCAACAAAATGGAGAATTGACACAATGCAATGGAGAACACAACTGGATGCAATGCAAAGAAGAGGGCAACACAAAATAGATGCGACCTATGAAGAACACACTATTTCTTTGTAAATGGGAAATGTGAAGGGAAGATTAGGGCATGCTTGTTCACTTGGAGCTTGGATGGAGAGAAGTCAAATTGTGGGCAGGGGAAATCTGGTTGTTTTTCGATGGATGATGCACTATCTAAATACAAGTCTAGCTCCAAGGCTGGAGCACAACAAATCACAACAGAAAATTTACAGTGCAGGGGTAGATCATAGGGATATTTGAAATGAATGGAGTCTGGATGCAAGCAAATAAAGTATCATACTATATTGGATGAGCAAAAGCAGAATAGCATCAATCGCACCAAATGCTGACTTCACAACTTGTGCCTCCATGGTTACTTTGACTGGTCTAGACCATGCCTTGGCCTATTCATCCTATCCCTCATTGGCCAACCTGGTACTGTTTTCTGACACCTGCACAATTGAGCAATTAATGTGACTGTGGATGATTGTCACATGTGGCATGTTAATGTCACTGTGTTTGCCTTCACAACTCACTGATGGTCATTTTCTGGCATTACATGCACATGATGCTCATCAACAGTCTTAGGGAAGGTCTGCTATAATAATACCCCAAGTAACAAGGTAATTGATACGTGCTTGATAAACATAGTAACTGTTCCTGATGACAATGAAGAGGGGAATCAATGAGATAGTGATGAGGATGATACTGCCAATGACTAAATGAAGATCCAGAGTGACAAGTTTAGGATATCTTAGCGATGCTTAGAGTGACTTTAGAGATCTTAGACTTAGTTCTTAGGAGATGAAGTGAGGGTGTAGCAAGCTTAGGGCAAGCACAGTATAGGTAAATCCCTAGATTGCAAAGTTGACAAGACTGGGGTTTAAGACTGCCAGGCTTTCAACTACTTATACAAAACCAGAGTCCTAAAGATAGTACAAATAGTTAAAGTTCACAGATCAATGATGATTGCATGGCAATCAATGAGATCATGTGACTAAGTCATGTCCATAGTAAGCTAAGTATAATGTAGCCACAAGTGTGAGTGAAATGAGAGATAAACAAAGATAAACAAAGATAATATGAGATGAGTCCTTGCTAATTGTATAGTAATAGTCCTTAGCAAGTAGGTGTAAATAAATAAAGAAAGAAAAAAGAAAAAAGATAAGTCTTTATAGAACTTGGAGTAAAACTCACAGTGCAGTATATAAATACTGTAGTACTATAAAGAGAAAGAGAGATAGAGTCCTTACTAAGTAAAGTGGAGCTAAGCTCACACTTGTAGTAGTAATACTACACTTTACTAGTAAGTAAGATAAAAAAATGAAAATGAAAATGAAAAATGAAAACTGTTATGAGGTGCCTAGGCAAGTGCCTCATAACAGACATTCAAAGAAAGAGATATCAAGCTATCCTTGATGCATTGGCAGAACCCCCAACACCCCTGCTTCACAGTGAAAGGGGTCCCTCTGTCCAACTTCCATCTTCAGTGAAGGAAGAGGACACAGATGTCAATCTAGGAGTTTACATTACATCTCCCCCTCTCCCTTATCACACTATTTCACCTGAGTACCATATGCCATTGCCTCCCCTGTTTCCCACATCTGATGATTCTACCACTCTTCCCCCACATCCTTCCATTCCTGCACTACAATCAGAGTATGAATTTGATCCCCATCCATTTGGACTTACTCCCCCTATCATCTTTGGAATTCAGTCATTCTCTGATCTCCCTGCTACTTATATATTGGACACACTTGGTTGTCTTTGTCACACCCCATCATCCCTCCACTACCCTGACACTCTCCCTCATGCTCAACCAGTTCTAGGCCATCATCTCCACACCAACTATGAGATTGCTCTCAAGTTCAGTTGTGTTATCAGCAACCCTCATTCCCAACTTGATGCTGAAACTGCAGCTATATTCATTGGAGATAGAGAGGTTTGGAATGACATCAAGCATTACACAAATTGGCATCACTGTGTAACACAACTCAACTCTCTCAACTATCATTTATTGGAGGAGGTTACTTGGAAAGAGCATGCCAACTGTAGAAAGAAGAGAATTGTATTCTCAGGAAGAATTAGTGAGAAAAAATAAAACATGAATGGCATAGAGAGTAGGTACTGACCTCAGTCTCTTGTTGAATTCTCTCTGTGTGTGCTACTTACCATTTTCATTTGGCTTCTCTTTACACTACCTTACCACATACACACACATACATTCTGGTCCTCAGACTTCTATCTCCTCAGACTGCTTACACATCTGAGCACTCTCACTCTCCAGGACAACACACATCCCCTCACATTAGGTAGCTGTTGTATTCTACTTTAACTTTCTCCACCCAAACTCTACCTTCACTATACTATATAAGATGGACAATCTACACTACAACTCCTCAGATGTCTTACACATTGTCTGAGTGAGTACCTCCTCCACTCCATCTTATCACTGTCTTATACCTTCCCTGCAGCACACCTGAACCATGTTGTTCCACCTTACTGCATCTGCAACTACTTATGCTCTGCTGCAGGTCTGTCACTTCCCTCAGATATCTTACACATTGTCTGATGCACCTGAACCATGTTGCTCCACCTTACTGCATCTACAACTACTTATACTCTACTGCAGCATGCCACTGCCAGTTTCACTCATTGTGATGAGCTTCTCATATCTACTAACACTCTTATACATTGTTGCTGCCACGGTCTCCCATATCCTGCACATACATCTCTTTGTAGAGGACTGAGGGAAAAGAAAAGATGTGAAGGAAATTTTCTGTAAGTAATGGGTCCATCTGTATTGTTCCTGAGTCCTGCAAGAGGTCTGTGTGGTGCAGCCATGCAGTTGCACATTTGTGCATTTGCAGTCATGTGTGTTCACTGTCACACATTGCTGTAAAATCCAACATGCCTGTGAGGCACACACTAGACAGTGAGGTCACAATTGTAAGAGGAAGAGGATTGGTGAGGGATGAGACAATACACTTAAGATGAGTCACACTGAAGTAGTGGATATCTCAGATGTATAAAGCTGAAGAACTATCTACTACAGGGGATTCCTTATATACTACAGGGATCAGTGCACAGACCATGTGCTGTCACTGTAGGGTAGGCATATGTAAGTCAGATGCATGGCATCTGTGAGAAGTATCAGTAAGCAATGCCCAACATTGCACTGCATCAGTAAGCATCTGTGGGAAATGTAGTCATATCTGTACAGTAAGTGGCCTGATGACTAAATAGGTATGAGTCATAGATAATCGCGATAAGATCTACTGATGATCTGATAAGATGAGATAAGATATCTCATGTAGATCTTGAGTGATAAGAGTGAAAGAAATCATAAAATGAAAGGAAAAATAAGTATGTTCTGACAATGCCCACTCAGCTAGTGCACCAGTGGATGCCCATGCTAGAGCAGAACTGCTCATGCTTCTGCCATGCCAACCCCTTTGTCAGCACATCTGTGACCTGCTCACCCATCAGAATATACTCCAACTCTAGTTCCCCACCAGTGTACTTCTCACATAAGAAATGATAACACACATCAATGTGTTTGGTATGTGCATGAAGGGCTGGATTTTTTGTGATAGCAATGGCAGACTGATTGTCAATTCAGAGCATTGTAGGAGAGTCACAGAGTTCACCAAGCTTGGAAAGGAGGGTGCAAAGCCAGACAGCTTCTTTCACAGCATGTGCACCTGCAATATATTCAGCTTCTGTGCTAGAGAGCACCATCATGGCTTGCTATTTGGAGCTCCAGCTAATCATGCTGCCAGAGAGAATGAAGACATATCCAGAGATGGATCACCTGTCATTGATGTTGGCTGCCCAATCAGAGTTGACAAAGCCTGTTAACTTGCCAGGGGAGTTGCCATCAAAGAGGTGCATATGATATGCTGTGGCATGTAGATACTGGAAGGTGTGATTTAAAGCACAAAAATGCATGTTGCCTGGTGTTGCAGTATGTTGGCTGAGTATGCTGATGGTGTATGCTAAGTCAGGTCATGTCCCTAACATCACATACATGAGTGTGCCCACTGTACTCTGGTACTTGTGAACATCTGCTGTTGCCTCTGGGGCATTGAGCTTCACAAGTTGCTCATTTTTGTCAGGGCATACTTATTTTTCTTTTCATTTTACAATTTCTTTTATGCTTATTGCTTAAGATCTACAAGAGACATCTTATCAGATCACTAGTATATCTTATCCCAATTATCTATGACTCATTCATCATTTGTCATCAGGCCAATTACTATACAGTTATGACATATATTCTCACAGTCACTTACAGAACTTCCCACAGATGCTGTGCAAGTTGCTTATTGATCATTCACAGGAATGCACAGCATTCCTTTATGATATACTTGCCCTATAGTATATACATGGTCCATGCACAGGTTTCCTTTAGTATATATAGAGTACTTGTATTGTACTTTCTCTTCAGCTGAATACATCTGGGATATCTGTTTGCATAAGCGTGATCTCATCCTCAGTGTTAGCCATTCCTCCCTTCTTCTACATTGTGTGACCTTGCTGGCAAATGTCAGCCTCACAGTTTTGGAGTGATGGGGTGACCATGGGGTGCATGTCATGGTTGTTGAACATCTGTATGTCACTACATTTCCTACACTTTACTTTCATTACTTCTCCTTACACACATTTATATACTCATGACACAACAACACTTCCATGCAACCCTTTGGGGTTCTCTCCTCACTCCTACACCACATATCCTCTGGATGATGACAAGGATTGTGCAAAGTGATGAGAATTTCATGATGGGTGCAAATGTTTTGTCAAAATCTATGCCTTCAACTTGGGTGAAGCTTTTGGTGACTAGGTGTGCTTTGTACTTCTGGATTTCACCAGTCAGTCCCCTTTTGATGTGGAATACCCACTTGCTGCCAACTATTTTGTGATCGCACAGTTGGTTGACTTCTGCATAGACTTCCATGCATTGGAAGGTCTGCAGTTCCTCTTCGCATGCTGTGAGCCATTCTGCTGCTAAGAGCAGCCTATTGGATGGTCTTAGGAAAGGTCTGCTATAACAATACCCCTGGTAACAAGGTAATTGATATGCATTTGATAAGCATAGTAACCATTCCTGATGATGATGATGAAGAGAGGGATCAACGAGATAGTGATGAGGATGATACCACCAATGACTAAACAAGGATCCCAAGTAATGAGTGTAGGATGTCTTAGTGATGCTTAGAGTGACTTAGAGATCTTAGACTTAGTTCTTAGAGTGAAGCAAGTTGGTAATGAGCTTAAGTCAAGTGCAGTAAAGGAGAATCCCTAGATTGTGAAGTTGACAAGACTGGGGTTTAAGACTGCCAGTCTTCCAACTACTTATACAAATCCAAAGTGCTAAAGATAGTACAAGTAAATAAGGTTCATGGATCAACAATGATTGTGCAGCAATCAACAAAGTCACATGACCTAAGATGCATTCATGAGTAAGTAAGTGGCTCAGCCACAAGCATGAAGTGAAATGAGTGATAAACAAAGATAAACAAAAGACAAGATAAGATGAGTCCTTGCTAATTGTATAATAATAGTCCTTAGCAAGTAAATGTGAATAAATAAATAAAGATAAAGGAAAAGGACAAGTCTTTATAGTACTTGGAGCTAAGCTCACACTTAAGTATGTAAATACTTAAGTACCATAAAGAGAAAAGAAATGAGTCCTTACTATAAGTTGGAGCTAAGCTCACAGCTGTAGTTAATACTACACTTATAGTAAGTAAGATAAAAAAGAAAAAGAGAAAAAGAAAATCATTACAAGGTACCAAAGCAAGTGCCTCATGACATCTGCTGCATCAGGGTGTGACATTGCTTCTTCATAAGTGAGTGGATCACTTTCAGATGCAATTGTCACAGCTTGCACATGCTCACTGCTATCAAGTGGTGGCACATCTTCTGCAGGTGGCTGCATGTCAGCAGTCATGTTTGCACCCTTTTGCTTTCAAGCATATGACAAGACATTGTAGCATTCATCATCATCACAAATAGGTGCACATTTGCTGTGTGAGGGTTGACTTGTCACCATGGGCATAGGTGTAGGAGCCATGGGTGCCATAGGTTGCATGTTGGGCATGGAAGTGATTGCTGTTGTAAGGGTCACAGTTGGGGGAGCTTCAGCAGAAACTGGTGGGTCACTGGCATGAGTATTGCACTCATCAGACTTGGAGTTGTCTGCATTGGGATCAAAGATGATCCACTCATAGCATTTTGTGGGGCCCCCTTCATCAAAGATCATGTCATGTGATTCAATGATACACCCACTCAGGTGGTGGACCAGACAATAGGCATGTCAATTGCATGCATAGCCGATGAAGGCACAAAGCAGTGACTTAGTGTTGAGTTTGCATTGGTACTTGTCCAGAATATGGCCAAAGGCTTTGCAACTGAAGATGCAAATGAGGGCAACATTGGGCTTGTTACTGCTCCAGGATTCTTCTGGTGTGAGATTGTCTCCAAGTGCACATGTTGGCACTATGTTGTGCAAGTAAGTGGCATACTCAATAGTGTTGTACCAGTAAGAATGTGGGAGGTTGGCATCAGTGAGCAGTGTGTGTGTGGTCTCCATGAGTGTGCAATTCATGCATTCAGTGACACCATTATGTTGTGGCATGTCAGTGGTCATCATTTCATGTTTAATGCCATGCACCCACAGGAACTTCTGCATGCACTCACCCATGTATTTGCCTCCACCATCTGAACAGAGTGCCTTCAGTTTTGTGCTGGTCTCAACTTCAGCACATGCAACAAAGTCTGTGAGACATTCATGCAGATCACTTTTGTGTTTGAGGCCATGGTTGAAGACCTTGCATGACTTGTCATCAATAAATGTTGTGAAGTGGTCATATCCTTCACAGGAGCATGCTTGCATGTGCCCACACAGATCTGGAAAGATGCAGCTGAGTGTTGTGTCAGCACATGTCTGTGTCAATTTCATGATGTCATGATGCACATGCTTGCCCTTGATGCAAGGCTCACATATCCTGAGAGTGTCATGGGTCATGATGCCAGTGATGGCCATGCCCTTGACCATACCATTGTGGACCATGCACAGGATGGAGTCTATGCCAATGTGACCCAGGTGGCAATGCCAGGTCCATATGTCAGTGGTAGCCATGCTCATGCATGTGATGAAGGCAGAGGGATCACTGGAGATGTCAACACCTTCAGACAGGAATGATGTGACATGTGCAATTCACACAGTGTTGGGAGAGAGAGAGAGAGAGAGAGAGAGAGAGAGAGAGAGAGAGAGAGAGAGTGTGTGTGTGTGTGTGTGTGTGTGTGTGTGTGTGTCAAGGATGTAGAGGTTATCCTCGAGGTGGCTGACACATGTTAGCACATTATCCTTGTTGAGGATCTCACATGTATCCCTGTTGAATTGGACATGTGCACTGCATATTGCAAGTGCAGAGACCAATAGGAGATTACTGTGGAGCTTGGGGACATAGAGTACATCCTGCAGGATAGTCTGGTTCCATTTCTTGTTGGCATGCATCTTCATGTGGATGTTGCCTGCACCCTCAGCTAGAATGTAGCTGTTATCACCTAGCCAGACTTTGCACAGTGTAGCAAACAGGTGGTAGAGATAGAACCAGTTGTAATTGGAGCTCATGTGGTGACTTGCACCTGAGTCAATGAGCCAGTGAGCTGTGAGGTCATCATGTTGCACAAGTTTTTCAGCAACTTTGAAGAGATTGAATGACATATCATTGTTATCATCTTCATCACATATTTGAGCATATAGTGCTGTGCTGTTGGTGGCAACATGTGCTGTTGCAGTGCCCTTCCCAGCTTTGAGCTTGCAACAGGCTTTGACTTTGTGGCCATGGATTTTGCAGTGTGTACAAAACCCTTTTGCCTTGCACTTTGCCTGTCACTCCTCATCTGACATTGTGGGTCCTTTGCCTTTGCCTTTGCCTTTGCCTTTGCCTTTGCCTTTGAAGTGAGCCACAAGTGCACCTGTGGAATCCATGGTGCAAGTTCAGCATTGCTCCTCAAGTGTGACTTGTGAGCAAACATTCTCAATGTTGAGATTGGTCACCTTCATGGCAGTGAGGATCATTTTGAGCATGTTGTAGGATGGAGGTAGCGAGATGATGATGGTGATGCCAATGAGTTTTTCATTGAGTTGCTGCCCAAGTGAGGAGTGTGTGTGTGTGGTGCACACCATTGCATTTATTTGCAGTTCAAGGGGGGTGTCATCAGATAGAGTGCTGTGGAATAGCTCACTAATCAAGTAAGCAATTTTCTGCTCCCCTTTCCCTTCATATTGTGTCATTAGCTTCTCCCAAGTGTCTTTTGATGTTGTTGCATATAGCATGGTGTTGAGAGGCTCATTGCTGAGCATCAATGTGATTTGCATGCATGCATCATGGTCATGGTTGACCCAGTCATCATAGTCGGACAATGTGTTGGCTGGAGCCTTGTTGGAGCCACTGATGATAGGCCAGAGTCCACACACTTGGGGAACCATTTCAAGGTGAAATTTCCAGAAGGCGAAATTTTCACCATTTTCTGCAAGAAAAGGTACATCATAAAGCTTGCTTGAGGCTTTTGCATTTGAGCTTGTCACAGTGCCTGCCATCATGGTGGCACATCCAGTCACTGGTGCAGGAGTCTTGCTTGTCAAGGCTGCTGCTGACATGGTGTGTAAAGTGTGGGGGTGTGAGTTTGTCTCAAAGGTGAAACTTGCTCAGTCTTGATAGACCTCAGGTCTCATAATCTATTGGAGGAGGTTACTTGGAAAGAGCACACTGACTGTAGAAAGAAGAGAATTGTATTCTACAGGAAGAATTAGTGAGAAAAAATATAACATGAACAGTGTAGAGTGCTAAGAGTGGCCTATTGGATGGTCTTAGGGAAGGTCTGCTATAATAGTACCCCTAGTAACAAGGTAATTGATATGTGCTTGATAAGCATAGTAACCATTCCTGATGACAATGAAGAGGGGAATCAACAAGATAGTGATGAGGATGATACCACCAATGACTAAACAAGGATCCAGAGTGACAAGTTTAGGATATCTTAGTGACACTTAGAGTGACTTTAGAGATCTTAGACTTAATTCTTAGGAGATGAAGTGAGAATGTAGTGAGCTTAGGTCAAGTGCAGTATAGGTAAATCCCTAGATTGCAAAGTTGACAAGACTGGGGTTTAAGACCACCAGGCTTTCAACTACTTATACAAAACTGGAGTCCTAAAGATAGTACAAGTGATTAAAGTGTGAAACACAGGCCATATGCATGGAGGGAACTTGAATTAGTTCTTATTGAACACGGTAGCACTATACTCTACTTATAGTAAGTACAATAGAGCACAGACAAAGGAAGTATGAACAAGGAGACATGTGTACACATATGTATGTGTGTGTACAGTAAAGAGATGAAAAAGGAAGGAGTATGTTAGTAAGCATGAAGTTGTCAACATAAAGTTCACAGCACAGTATATAAATACTGTAGTACTATAAAGAGAAAGAGAGATAGAGTCCTTACTAAGTAAAGTGGAGCTAAGCTCACACTTGTAGTAATAATACTACACTTTACTAGTAAGTATGATAAAAATGAAAATGAAAAATGAAAAATGAAAACTGTTATGAGGTGCCTAGGCAAGTGCCTCATAACATAGAGAGTAGGTACTGACCTCAGTCTCTTTGTAGAAGACTGAGGGAAAAGAAAAGATGCAAAGGAAATTTTCTGTAAGTAACAGGTCTGTCTGTATCATTGATGAGCATCACACACATGTAATGCCAGAAAACAACCATCAGCAACATCAGGCATCAGGTGAACACAGTGACATTAATGTGCCACACATGACAATCATCCACAGTCACATCAATCGTGCATTTGTTTAGGTGTCAGACTATAGGACTGGGTTTGGCCAACAAGGAGCAGGATTGATAAGGTGTATATAGGCCAAGATGCAGTCCATGGAGTCATGAGTCACAAAGTCAGCATTTGGTGCAATCAGTGCTTTTCCTATTTTGCTCATCCATTATAGTATGATATTTCATTTGTTCATGTCCAGACTCTACCTCATTTCAAATATCCCTATGATCAACCATACATTGTAAATTTTCTGTTTTGATTTGTTGTGCTCCAGCCTTGGAGCTATACTTGTATTGAGATGGCACATCATCCATCAAAAAGTAATAGATTTCCCCCCACCCAGAATTTGTCTCCCCTCTCCCATCCAAGTTCAGAGTGAAAAAGTGCTCTCCATTTCCTCCTCCATGTGTCTTATAGTGAAGAAAGTGCATGTACCTTGTAGGTCATGTTTATAACTGCATTGCATTCTCTATTGTGTTCTCCCTTACATCACATTGCATTCTCCATTGTGTTGCATTCTCTTTATCACATTATATCACCTGTTTGTTGCTCAGGTCATATTTCCTTTTGTTGCCCCAGTTGTGTTGCACTATCGCACTTATTGCTCTTAACTACTAACTCTTTTTACCTTGGTGTCTAGAGAATCTTACAACTCACACCCTCCAGCAATTGTTGTGGTTGTGGTTGTTATTCCCCTTCAGCCCAGCACAGCACATATCATCATCCATGAGAGGTCTGTGTGGTGCAGCCATGCAGTCACACACAGTCATGTGCATTTGCTGTCACACATTGCTGTAAACTCCAACATCATTTACAACAAACTCATGCTCAGAGATGTCATGAGTAATACCAAATCACTGTGCATGCAGGTTATGGAAGACAATGGCAATGATGATATAGACGATTGAAAAGATGTATGATACTCCTAACATGAAGAGTGAAGTAGGCAGTTGCATGACTGCAGCAGTAAGAAGTGTAGTGGACACAGTAGGTGCCACAATGCAATAGTGAGAGAGAGTTGAAACACACAGTTGAACACTTGCAAGATGACATATTTGTCCTACAAGGGGGGGATAAAAGGTAGGGCAATCATGCATGGGCATACAAAAAAGATAGCTAATATATATATCCTAGACCCTGCATCCACACTGCACCCATGCTGTGAGATCACATAAGCTCGCACAGACCATGCTCAATCTCCAACAGAGAGGCTGCAGGATAAGTGAGAAGAGAGTAAGATGGGTGCAGAGGAGTGCTCACTCAGACAAGGCATAAGACATCTGAGGAGGTATGTAGTAGAATGTTCATCTTATATAGTAGAAGTAGGTAAGGTTGAAGCAGAGTGTAAGTGGGAGAGTACAACAATTACCATAGTGGGGAGGGATGCATGTCATCCCAGAGGAGTAGGTGGGGTGTGAGTGTGCTCGGAGGTATAAGCAGCCCAAGGAGATGAGGAAACATTATGTGTATGTGTAGTGAAGTAAAGAGTACATGTATGTAGGTAAAGTATATGCATGGAGGGAAAGCAAATGAATATGTAGTGGTATGCACAGGTTTCAACAATCACTAATCATCTAGTCAATGCAGATGTGTACTGACATACACTTCCTTACATGGCTTCACATGCTAACACCAGTCATACTCAGCATCCACCATCCACTCATCAATCCCATCCCTCTTATGGTCAATGCTGGATTTGCAAGCATGTTGGTCATAAGTGTTAGAAAGCACAATTGCCAGAATAGTGACTTGGCTTGGGTTTGAACCAAGGACATCCCTTACTCTGGGTGGGTGCTCTAACCACTGAGCTACCAGGCCTTGTCTAAGTGAAGTGCTATTAGCATGATGTGGAGCTGTCACAACTACTGTAGAGTTGTAACTCCGCTACAAAAGTATTGTAGCTCTGTTACGAAGAGTAGTAGCACATGTACAGGGTCAGGCATTTGACCTTAACTCCAACAATAAGTTGACTGCCCCCAGCAATGAGCTACCCCTTGACCTCAACAACATCCTACTCCATACCCACTCACATCCATGTTGTCTTGTCCAGTGGAGTATCTTGATAGACATGACTCCTTGCCAGAGTATTATGACTATGAAGTCAATGAGGGACATGCACATGACTAGGTGTATTGTGGATGCTACACAGTAGATGAGGGGTCATGTTACAATTTACTTTTACTTTTACTATCATTTCACCAGTATACTGCACCACAGCAACTTCCATACTTACCAAATACTACACAGCACTACTGGAACATTCCATTCCACAGCATGTACTATACTTATCCCAGTAGAATATTCTGGAACCTGGGGTTGTACATATATAAGGACTATCCTACAGTACAGAGACCCTTAGCTTAGTCTCCTGTACTTCCTGGTGTTCAGTCCCCTGCTTATTCACTGTTCTCTGTTGTGTTCTCACTGTGTGCTATGCTTTGATCCTTTCTCCTGATTCTGTGCAACTATAGCTAGTGCTGGCAAAGTTCAGTTCAGTTCAGTTCTTCAAGGGATTCTGGAGAACCTAGAACTGAACTTTAGGTTCAGGGGAGAGAAATGCCAGAACTTGAACCTGAGCCTCCAGGTTCAGGTTCAGGAGTGTTCAGTTCAGGTTCAAGGGGGTTCAAACAATGAACCAAACTTTGTCATAGTATAAAAACAAAATTTAAGACAATTTTTGGACTGAAAGTGTAGAAGTAACTATTCCTCTTTGTCTGAACTATAGTCAACCTCATCAAATGCCACAATAAGGGCATCAACATGTCTGGCTGCCTGAATAGCAGCCATGTGCTGATTATGATATGCACTTTTGAGAATATGTAGAGCTTCAAAGATATCAGTAGACAGGCCATTTCAGTGGGCAGTACCTGTGATGCCACCACTGCTGAAAGCTCATTCCAATGGGGTGGCTAATCCTTGGATGGCAAGGTAGTTGCATGCAATTCTGAATCACACAATTGCCTTACCTTTTATTGGAAGTCAAGCACAGTCCATGTGAGCTTATGTGTTCTCACAGTGCAGGCACAGTGCAGATGCAGGGTCTAGGATATAAAAATTAGCCACTTTTTGTGTACACCCTCACACAATTGCCCTACCTTTGGGACTTTTTTTTTTGATGCCCAGTGTGACAAGCATATGCCTGTACCTGGTGATAATAGAATGGAATGTAAGATTTGGTCAGATTATCAAGAATGCATACCCTCATGTCACTCTTATGGCCCCAGGACAATGGCACTTGAAAGGGAGTGAAGGGAAAGTCAATCCCACAGATACCAATAATCAAATATCAATCATGTGCTGCATGTGACTGTTGATGACTCTAGCTTACTAATGTGTTCTTCCTTTTTTCATCTCCTTACTGTACACACACTCACACATTCACATACATACATACACATGTTGATGTGTACTGTGGGCATATAAGAGAGGAATCTACAATCACAACCACAGCAGATGCTGAAGGGTGTGAGCCATAAGATCCCCTAGATGTTACGAGGCACTTGCTTTGGCACCTCATAACAGTTTTCTTTTTCTTTCTCTTTTCTTTCTTTTTCTTTTATCTTACTTACTAGTAAAGTGTAGTATTATTACTACAGTGTGAGCTTAGCTTAGTAAGGACTCATTTTCCTTTTCTCTTTATAGTACTTATGTATTTACATACTTAAGTGTGAGCTTAGCTCCAAGTACTATAAAGACTTATCTTTTTCCTTTTATCTTTCTTTATTTATTATAACATTTACTTGCTATAGACTATTGCTATACAATTAGCAAGGACTCTCTCTTCTTGCCTTTATTTACTTTTGTTTATCTCAAGTTCATTATGTGCTTGTGGCTGAGCCACTTATATCATATGGACACATACCTACTGCACATTACTGTGCAATATTCATTTACCTGCTGCGCATTAACTGTGCAACTTTACTATGTTTAGATCACTAGTTTTGTATAAATAGTTGACAAACTGGTGGTCTTAAACCCCAGTCTTGTCAACTTCACAATCTAGGGATTCTCCTTTACTGTGCTTGACCTAAGCTCACTACAAACTCGCTTCATCCTCTAAGAACCAAGTCTAAGATCTCTAAGTCACTCTAAGCATCACTAAGATATCCTATACTCATCACCCTGGATCCTCATATAGTCATTGGTGGAATTATCCTCATCACTATCTCATTAATCCCAATCTTCATCGTCATCCAGAATATCTATTACATTCATCAAGTGTGCATTCACTCCCTTGTTACCAGGAGTATCATTATAGACCTTCCCTAAGACTGTCCAATAGGCCACTCTTAGCACTAGACACCAATAGAAAGAGAGTTAGTAGATTAGGGTGAGAGATGCAATAACACAACATGACCAGGCAACAATACTGAGATATGGCAGAAACACAGCATGACAATGGCAATGATGGAGACACATAACCCAACACAACATGATAGAGAATGCAATGGAGAATGCACTGAAGGAGAATGCAACACAATAGAGAATGCAACGCAATGTAATAGATACTCAGCAAAATTGATAGCATGACTTACAGGGTGTGGACTTTCACCTTGAGACTCAGGCAGGAGAGGGGAAAACAAATCATGGGTGGGGGAAATCTGTTAGCATGGGGTTTTTCTGCTCTTTGCCCCAGCACCCATGCCCCACACTTACTTTACATAAGCTTGGTCTGTGCACCGCTCTGCCTGTACTTAAAGGCATCTGTAGGGACATTGACAGTCAGTTGAGTACTTACTCTCTCCCAGTCATGGACTACTTACTCGGTCTTTACTATTTCTATTTCATGTCCACGCTGGTCCTGCTGCTTCTGCTCAGGCTTCTGCCCAGTGTGTACCTGCATGCTTGCACCCACTCCCCCTTGCCTCCTTGAATGGAGTGCCCTGGCCTAAGGAGACCACCATGCTGATCATTGCACGTCAACAAAATCTGGTCTTTTTCGATAGATGATATGCTATCTAAATACAAGTCTAGCTCCAAGGCTGGAGCACAACAAATCACAACAGAAAATATCCAGTGCAGGGGTAGATCATAGGGATATTTGAAATAAATGGAGTCTGGACGTGAGCAAATAAGGTATCATACTATATCAGATGAGCAAAAGTGGAATAGCACTGATCACACCAAATACTGACTTCACAACTCATGCCTCCTGTTGGTTTTTTCATTACTTTATGATGCTGATCACACTGTTTACTTATTAAGTATACTTATCTCCATCTCATCTTATTGGTATTTCCTTTCTCTTTATGATTTGAGCTCCTCTTTGTGGAAAACTGGGCAGGGTGGCAAATGACAAATATAGCACAGCACAGAAAAGATATGCATTGCAGCAAAAGGAGATAGTGGTGACGATAAGGGATATTCCCTTGAGGAAACAGAGCAGTGGGCCAAGGGACCACATCTGATGAGATAGACGATGAGGTGTACAAGTGAAGGTACACAAGAATAGAGAGGAGATGCTCAGCAGTAGAAAGAAGTGCTAAGATGATAGGACAATACCTGATGAGATAGACAACGAGGTGTACAAGTGAAGGTACACAAGAATAGAGAGGAGATGCTACAAGAGACAGGTATGTCAGAGATAAAATAGAGTAGCAGATGAGATACATACCTCAGCAGTAGAAAGAAGTGCTGAGGTATGTGGACGAAAAACAAAAAGTTTATACAGCTCTCCTACAATAAAGTTTAAAGGGAGCTCAACTGTAAAAACAAGAGATAGATCCCAAAAAAGGGAAAGAACAAGCAGTGAGATCTGCAAGAGACTAAAACATACACTAATATGGATAAGTGTGATCAGCATCGTATAATAGGTAAAATTGACACTCTTAAACTCTATCTTGCTTTTACTATATCTTCTTTACTTTGTCTTTGTCTCACCTCAGCACTTCTGCATGTGCTGAGGTGAGTATCTCCTCTACTCTCTGAGTTCTCTTCTGACATACCTGCTCTATGCGGCTCTTCTGTGTACCCTCTACTCTCTGGTACACATCTTCTCTATCTTACAGCTCTTCCTCTTTGTGTAGCTACAAGCCTACCATTGATCTCTTTATGACCAATCTGTTGTTTGCCTTGTTGCCTGCAATTTAACACCTCCATGGTTACTTTGACCAGTCTAGACCACACCTTGGCCTATTCATTGTGAGCGCAGGTATGGGCAAGCAACAAGAAATAAAAGGAAGCAGGTGGTGAGAACATGGTAAGTTATGCACACTAAGGCGCAGAGTGGGGAGACATAGAACAACATATTGTATAATGCCATTATTACTACAGAAAGTGGGGGCGTAGTATATGTAGTGCACTCTGAACTGAGTTCAGGTGGAGCAACAATGTGGGGTTGTATGTGGGGGTGTAGTACGTGCTACACAAATGTGGGTTAGTGTTGTAAGCAGGGTTAGAACGTGGTGTAGTGGTGTAGTAAGTGGTAAGAACATGCATCAGTTAAGACGTAAAGAAGACGTGTGTATGTAGATAGAGCAAAGCTGAACAAGTACCATGGATATTTCCAACAGTCCCCCATGTTCAGCATAGCAGTGGAACTTGAAGTGCAGCAACAGCCAGCATAAAACATGTGCGCACGTGAGAAAGCATGTGTGTCGAGCAATGATGCATGTGGGATGTGGTGACAAAGCGGTGTGTCGAGTGCCGGAGAGTGATAACATGGGAAAGGTGATGCGGCATGTGATGTGACGTGTGTTGGTGGTGTGGCGACATGTTGTGTGGTGTGTGTGAGTGAGTGGGCATGTGTGGGAGCAGATCAGAAGTCCATGGCATGCAGTGTGTTGAAGTTTGCGCACGAGCGCACAGTGTTGAAAGTGGGTCACACGTGCAACAAGTGCAATCACGTACAACAGATGTCATGGGTAGTCGTGGTGTGTGTAGTGGATGGTTTTGTGGGTTTCCGAGTCAGATGGCAGTGGGGTAGTGGTAGACCTTTATTGCAGCATAGTCATAGTAGAGCAAGTATAGATGACAAGAAAAGCAGTAGGCGGCACACTGCGCGACAGAGTGATGGGACAACAGAGCACGTATAGCAACAGATTGTAGTGGAAGACAAAAAAATGTGGGGACAGTGAGAGAAGCGACATGCAGGGACGACAAACGACGTGGGTGGAGGTGGTAGTGTATCATAGGTTGTGCTGTTAACAGCACATGCACGTACAATTAAGTACAGAAAACCTAGATGATAGAAGAAAAGATGGCCCAATGGCCACAAACCTTGCACAAATGTCACGTTATGTGTCTCCATGCCGTCTTCTTCATCAGAGATATGCTGTGGAGATGCCAGGCTTCATGATATTGTTGTTATGTGTGACGATGGTGCTGTTGGTGAAGGAGTTTGGCATGACCATGGAAATGGAAGGTTGTGCAGTGTGGGTGCAACAGAACGGGTTGCATGATTGCAGGAATGTGGTGGTTTGTGGTGGTGGTACGTATGCGTGTGGAGGTGGAGGGAATAGTGTGATTTTGCATGTGCCAAGGTCATACAATGATGCAGAAGTCGACGTGGTGTTAGTGTAGTTTAGTGATGGCATTGCAGCTGTGTTCTGTGTGCTTGTTCTAGCCTCCTTGACTTCCGGGTGCAGTATCCAACAGAAGTCATCCGAGTGGCCACCTGGTCCACAGTTCGAGCAGTTGTAGCAGTTAGTCCTGGGTTTTCTGTGTAAGGTGAGGCCAGCGGCCATGTTGCATTGTGATGTGGAGGTGGAGGTGTGCGAGCGCTGCACAACTGATAAGATTGAACTTGATGTTCCGTTGAGTTGGTCCGCTTCGTCAATGATGTGTTGATGAGCATCATGCACACGTAACGCCGGAAAATGACCATCAGCGACATCAGGCGAACACAGCGACATTAACGCGCCGCACACAAAAATCATCCACAGTCGCTATAATCGTGCATTCACACAGGCGTCAGAAAACAATACCGGGTCGGCCAATGAGGGAAAGGACGAATAGGCCGAGGCATGGTCTAGACCCACCAAAGTAACCATGGAGGTACAAGTCGCAAAGTCAGCATTTGGTGCGATCGG
>QLPN01004778.1:762-15622 GCA_003314395.1 Albatrellus ellisii | reverse complement strand
GCAAGCATTATCAACCAGATTATTTGATTTGAAAAATTCGGGTTTGAGCAGTATAACATTCTCGTTGTCATGTTCCACCCCCTCTTTATGATCCGCTCGTCTCGAGAGGAGATCTGGTTTGGCTGAACTCTTTCCTGGTCTGTGGGAAAGGTGAATGTTGAACCTAGAAAGAAAGAGAGACCATCGAGCCTGGTGACGGTTCAATTTCTGGGCACTCATAAAGTACTCTAGGTTTTTATGATCTGTGAGGATCTGGACTGGACTATCCATTCCTTCTAGATAGTGTCTCCATTGTTCCAATGTGCGTATAACAGCCAACATCTCTTTGTCATAGATGTCATAATTCCTTTCTGCCAGTGATAACCCTTTGCTGATGTACACCACTGGATGCCATTTCTCATCATCGCGCATTTGCGATAAGACTGCTCCTGTAGCATAACCCGAACTATCTGCTTCTATGAGGTAAGGGCGATTGGGTTCAGGAAAGACCAAAACAGGTTTAGAACATAACACTGTTTTGAGATTTTCAAATGATTCCTGTTGGTCAGAGTCCCAGTGCCATTTTACATCTTTTTGCAGAAGAGAATTGAGGGGTTTTGCTATATCTGAAAATCCTCTGATAAAACGTTGATAGAAGTTTGTGAAGCCTAAGAAAGAGCGGACTTCTGTGACAGAGGTTGGAATGGGCCATTCTGCAATGCCTTGGACTTTGACAGGGTCCATCATAATTTTGTCAAAGGATATTTTAAGTCCAAGATAATTGATTTCTGTCTTTTCAAAGTCGCATTTTTCTGGTTTCAGATATAACTTGTTATTGCATAATATCTTCAACACTTCTTCCACTATGATCCTATGTTCTTCAATCGTCGCCGTGAAGATAAGGATGTCGTCCATATAGACCACCACTTTTCCTTTCACTATCAACTCTCTAAAGAGATGATTCATCATTGTTTAAAATGTGGCGGGACTATTGGTAAGTCCGAAAAACATAACAAGGGGTTCGTATAATCCTTGGTTTGTGATGAAGGCAGCCTTCCATTTGTCTCCTTCTTTGATATGAACATTGTTATAACCTCACCTGATGTCGAGTTTGGTAAAGTATTTTGCTCCCTTGAGTTTATCAATCAATTCCGAAACGAGTGGTAATGGATAGGAATTTTTGATTGTAATCTCATTGAGACGTCGATAATCTTGAATCAGATGTAATTCTCCTGATTTCTTTTTGATAAAGAAAAATGGAGAAGCCATAGGTGATTTGGAAGGTCTGATTCGTCTTGATTTCAAGTTTTCTTCAATAAACTTTTCCAACTCCTTTTGTTCAGTAAATGAAAGATTGTAGATTTTCCCCATGTGCATTTTTGTGTTTGGTTTTAATTCGATTGCGTGATCCCACATTCGTTTGGGAGGTAGTTCATCAAATGATTCCTTTGCAAAAACCGATTTAAAGCCATGATATGCTTTGGGTACTATGTCTTCAAAAGATTTCTTGATCTTTCATTTCTCTGCTTCTATTGTAAGATCCTGAGATATGTTTGATATCGACGCTTCTAGTTCAGGATCTCCAACCATGACACATAGTACTTTGTCTTCTTTTCCTACTGTGTCTTCTTCTTCATCATCAACTTCTTTCAACTGAGGAACTTCTTTCTTCTTCTTCTGTTTATGTTCTTTTCGTTCTGTGACTACTCTGATGTGGCATCTTCGTGGACATCTTGTGAATTTCACTTTTCCTGTTTCCTAATCTATTTCTGGATTGTGGATTTTTAGCCATGTTTCTCCAAGGATTAAGTTGACTTTTCCTAATCTGGTAACACAGAACGTAGTTCTTTCTGTGTGATTTTGAATTTTGACTATTAAATCCACTGTTTCTTTGATAGAACCTCGTTCATTTCTTGTTCCATCGACATTATAGACAGGGATGGCAATTGGGAGTTTCTTTGTGACTAGACGATTGTTTTTGATGAATTCTTCGTCTACGTAACAGGTTGTTGCTCCTGAATCTACCAAAGCTTGGATAGTGATCACTTGTCCGTTGTCTGGTTTCTTGACCTCTAGTTCTATCATGGGAAGTTCAGTCCATGTTCCCATGATAACATGCTTTTCTTTTTCTAGAGAGGGCATACTCTCTGATGTCTTCTTTTCAGTCTTTTCTTCTGATGCAATGTGATTAAATATTTCAATTGGATCACATACATTGGCATGGTCAACAGCACCATCATCGGGAGTAAGTACTGAAAAACGATTGGATGATGTAGCAACATCTACTACTCGTCCTTTCCAAAACCTGCCTCTTTAGCAATCTTCTTTATCGCCTCGTCATTCAACATCTGTGCAAATTCTTCCGTGGTCATACCCCTAATCTGCTTGTGAATGGTACGTAGTTTCTCCTTCTTCTGAGGGCAGTCATGAGATATATGCCCTTTTTCTCTGCAATTGAAGCAAACGATTTCACAACGTCTTTGTGCACGATCTACGTCCATTGGTACTGTTTTGTTGCTAGCTTTGTGGCTTGTTCCAGAAGGATTAGCAACATTGCTTTGAGTGTTGGCATTTCGGTTGTATCTGGGTCCCCAGCTTGAGGATCCCCTATCTGCAACCAATTGCTTGAACTCGCGCATATGCTGATCCATACTCTGTGCCATTTGCTGCCATGATAAGTATGTGGAAGGAGGAGGATTGATATTGTAGATTCTTTGAAGAAGGTCCATGTTCAATCCTCTTTTGTAGCAATCAATGAGTGCTTCTTCATCATATTTCGTCTTTGCTGCTACTAAGAGGAATTCTGTGGTGAATTCTTCTGCTGTTTTTCCTCCTTGTCATAGTTTATGTAATTGCTGTTGTGCCATCTGTGCTTCATCTGGATCACCAAATTGTGCTCACAATTTCATGTCAAAGTCCATCCAATTGGTGAAAGGTTCCGGATATAAGGGGTTATTAGGATGAACTTCATGCAATCACTGCTTTGCAACTATGAGATTTCTCCAGGCTTCTGCACTTCCTCCTATCATGTACAATAGGGCATATGTAATTCTGTCGCTGTCTGTCCACATGTTGTTTGCTGCAAATACAAGAAATAATTCTTGTATGAAAGAGTCAAGTTTGTTGTGCTTCCCCAAGTATGGAGTAGGTGACAAAACTTTTACCCAGTGTTGGGCAAACACGTGGCCCATGTGGGTGGCAGTGAGGCCAGAGGTATTTGTCGAAAGTGGCATTTGGGTTTGGGGGGCAGATAGCATTGATGTTATTTTGGCCAAGGATTTGGTAATCTCAACCAATGCGTTCCCCATTTCCAACTGATGAGTTTGTTGTTGTTGCTGTGCCAGTTTCGACTGTTCTATCTCATGTCTCATTATCTCCAAGGTATCCTCCAGATCCACTATCCGAGTCACCATGGGCATTATTTGGTCGTCATCCATCCTTTCTTCCGAAGAATCTGGTATTATTGATGCTGGTTCTCATGCTTGCCAATTTGATGGACTGCTCATCTGATGACTTCTCCCCTAAAGATGAATTGTTGGGGGAGCGAATTGTAATATGGGCTGGTTCTTTCCCAGTAGTGAGGAAAGAAATGCCACAGAAATTCTTCAGGATGAGTGGTGTAGTATGGGTTATGGAGCTTGTAGAACCAGATGGCTTGTTGTTGGCGATATTTGAATGTGTTGCCGTAGAAGCAGATGAGGGCTTGGGAAGTGTGTGGTCATGTGGGTGGAGGTAGAGGAGAGGTAAGTCTGGCATATGATTTGCCCGACATAGTCCTCTTTTCCAAGCAAAGTATTCTCGGAATGATGAAAAATAAAACTGCACAAAGTGAAAACTCTTTGTTCCTTTTTCAAGGGAACAAGCCTTTCAAATGCAGAGTGGAAGTGGGAGTAAAGTAGTTGTACTAAGTACTTAAACTACTACGAAAGAGATTCTTGTTATAGTAAAAATTATAGTATCTCTGGTCCAAACGGTTGTCAGAGAGATCTTTGATGCCCCACTAATTGGTAGACACCCTAGCACTGCTCGCTGAGGCAATGTATGGCCCAGCACTGCAGCTGAACTATGAAAATTGAGAACTATAACAATACAACACTCTCTTTGAGTGAGGAGGGAGGGGAATGGTGGTGTGGAGATGGGAGTGGGCATGTGTGAGGTTGCAATGGGAGGAGAGCTGAATACAATTGTGAGGCCAACGTTTGCCAGCAAGGTCACACAATGTATAAGGAAAGAGGAAAGGGCTAACAAGAGGGATGAGATCACACTTGTGCAAATGGATATCCCAGATGTATTCAGCTGAAGAATAACTATGATACAGCTGAAGTATATATACTAAGGAAACCTGCGCACGGACCATGTATGTACTATAGGGCAGGCGTATCATAAGGGAATGCACAGCATTCCTGTGAACAATCAATAAGCAACTTGCACAGCATCAGTAAGGATGCACAGCATCTGTGGGAAGCTCTGTAAGTGACTGTGAGAATATGTGTCATATATGTATAGTAAATGGGTCGATGACAAAATGGAAATGAGTCATATATAATCACGATAAGATCTTCATAATCTGATAAGATATCTTGTGTAGATCTTGAGCAAAAAGGATAAAAGAAATCGTAAAATGAAAAGAAAAATAAATGCGTCCTGACACCTGTCATAGCTGACATATAGATCCAATGTCATGCCACAGATGTGACCCATGAATTGCTTGGTCTGTGAATGGGGGTACACCAGAGTGTTGGATCATTACCACATTAAGTGGTTCAAGGCTGTGCACAATCCACAGGCTGGTACTGTCCTTTTTGACAATGCAAAACCAGCAAGATCAATATGATAAGTTGGACAGCTCATAGACACCAGCCATGATCTTTTTGGTAATAAGGCAACAAACTTCATTGTAGATACCTGGCAGAATGGGAATGTTGTGCTGTACCCAAGGCTTGTGTTCTATGACAGGGATTTCTACACATGGGAAGAAGTCTTCCCAGAAATGCCCTCATGTGCTTTGTCTATGATATCTCTGCATTCATTAGTATAGTGTCTGACTGGAATAAATGGTGGGGGATTTGGTAAAAGTATAGGAATAGATGCAAGAGGATCACCACATATATCATGTATAATGCGAAAACATGATGGTAGATCAGCCATAACCAGGTGCACTTTCTTCACTACTGGCTTATACTTTCTCTTCCCATACACAGCAACAGTGGAGTACAAAGAATCAAGAAAAATGGAAGCTGGAAGCATAGATGGGGAGGGATTTGTAGTGTAAAGCTGAAAAACAGGAATGAGATTATTGCAAATAAATGCATCAGAGACATCAAGCAAGTCTGTGTTCTCACCACTGCATGTGTCATTATTTTCATGATCTCCCTGACATTCAGTCAGATCCTCAAATCACAAAAACCCAATACTTCTTTTTGACAAAACTGGAATCAACAGGACCCATGTGGTAGTGTCAGCACAGTCACTGATGACCCTGTGTTAGGATCATGGATTGTGATCATCTGATCTTCATTACCAAAATTGTGAATGACACTTCATGATAATATGTCAAGTGGTTGACCTAGTAAGATGTTGTATGCTGGACTGTGGATGATGTGAACCTGCAAATATGTGATATCTTTAAATAAAAACAGGATGTTATGGGCAAGGCCAAGTGACCTGTCAACTTCACCATTCACTGACTGCATGTTTAAAACCACACTCAGGTCATAAATTAGGCCAAGTGAATCTCTTCTGACATCACAATCACTTGGCACCCAGGATCAATTATACTTTCGATTTGTTGATTGTTGTCAACCAGCAGCAATATGGAACACAGTGATGCTGACTCTTTTGCATATGAGTGAGTCTGGTGGCTGGCCAGGTGGAAACTCACAAAGGCACACTTCATAGGGGTTGGGGACGATGATAGGCTTGCCATACCGACTAGATGTGACTGCTTCAAGTTTGTGCAGCATATCATGCGCTAGGCAACAATCCTTTTTGTCGGAGATGGTCTGAGTGTAGCTATTGATGATGTTGTTTTTGTCATCATCCTCCTCAACATAATTTGCAATGGCTGTGGGGACCACATTAATGGGGACTTTCTTCACCATCATCACCTCCCAAGCTTGGTAGTGGACTTCTGGGGTGATAGAGTAGAGCTGATGATGGGTGATGGTTATTGGCATTTCCATAGTGTGTTGAAAGACTTCTGCTGCATGGGCTTTGTCATGAATTGGCAGATCCACATGGTACACATTGTTGGGTCTTCTCTGTGCAGGTGCAATGCATGATGGTGTGGGATTGACAGATACAGGTGAAGGAATGATTGTGTCTCAAGCCTGGGCAAAAGGGTGAATGGGTGGAGCATTATCATTATGGGCTGCTGACTGAGTAGTCTCAGCCTGAGGAGGCATCAACTCCTGAGTCACCTGTGGTGTGCATGAGTTTGACTGTCAAGGCAGAGGCACTTCCAGTGTGTCACATGAATTGTCACCTGACACCAAAGTCTCTTCTGCACACTGCTGTCACATCCTGATGGTAGGCTGGAAGGGTACTTGTGTGCAATGCAGGTTATACAACTTGTGCTCTAGATTCACAATATGCTCATCCTTCAACAGCTGATATGAGCTGGCACCATTGCTACCAGAGACATGGTCATTTGTTGCCTGCACATTGAGCATCATCTGCCTGGTGCTGATGTTTCCCAGGTTTTGGTGATGCCACTCATTGACATGACTGTGCAACCATCATCCTGTGATACCTCTAGGCACAAATATTCCTGTAGGCAGCACAACTTTTCTGTCAGCATTCCAACTAATTTTACCCTGTGCAATGTAGTCATTGACAACCAAACATTTGCGAATATAGTGATTCATCTTGCCACAGAAATTGCACACATTACTGTTTTCACATGGTGGTGCTGTACCTTGTGGCTGTGGGCATGTCGCATATTGGGACTCAAGTGCTCTGGTGATTGCCTGAGCCCAAGCATCCATATCTGGTATTCTGGGTGGTTCTATTTTAATATTAGTAGTGGGCAGTGAGGCAGTACAAGTAGCTGTGGATGGCATTGTGCCTGTCATGCAAATTGCTGACATTGTGTTGTGAAGGACATAGTGCACTGCTGCCTCTATGTCCTACAGTGGATATGCATTCTTGTGATTGTGCTGTGGCAGAACAATCTGTAAACATAGAGTGATGCATCCCCACAAGCTAGGTGGGAAGTTTTTGGCATAGCAGTTACCCTGCTCATATTCTGAGAGTTGCTGGGCACTATGTATGAAACCTGCAATGACTACAAACTGATGGTGGTAGTCAGCAAAGTCACCTAGCAACTGCATACCCAATAGTCAACGTTCTTGTATAAGAAATGATAGATCTGTGTGGGTCCACTTCTGAGTGACCTTGAACCCAGGGTATTGTTCATATATCTCTGCTTTGAAGTCTTCATATGTTTTAGTGGTATCTTTGTATGTCAGTAGCATCACCCAGAGGTCCTGGATATCTACATTGACATAGTGTCACACATGGATTTTACACATTTGGTTGTTGTTAATTTGTGCAAGATTGAAATGGAATTCGAGATCTTCAAAGTATTGTTGAAGGTCACAGGGGTGCTTTGGATTGAATTTTGGTGTGGTTCTGTCACCTCATGCAGGCATCACATACTGGGTTGCCATTGGTGTGATATGAGGTGGTGTATGTAGGAGGGATTGGTGATTGGTTTGGTGAGACGGGGTCAAGGTGATAGTTGAGATCGAAGGTGATGATAAAGTGCTGGACACTGAGAAGAATGATGAGTCTACAGGAGATGAAGCACATGGGGTTATGATGAGTTCTTCTGTGAGTGGGGAATGTGTAGAAGGTGGAGAATAATGTGATGGGCTGATGAATTGTTTGAGTTTGTCTTGTAGCACTTCAATTGTTGACAAGCTTGTGCATCTTTGTGGATGAAGGTTGTAGTGGTGTCTAGACATAATCTTGACTTGCAGTCCCTCATGGTGGGCTCTGATATGATGTGTACTGTGGGTGTATAAGAGAGGAATCTATAATCACAACCACAGCAGATGCTGAAGGGTGTGAGCTGTAAGATCCCCTAGACACCAATAGAAAGAGAGTTAGTAGATTAGGGTGAGAGATGTGATAACGTGATGCAACTGGGTGACAATACTGAGATATGACAGAAACATGGCACAACAATGGCAATGATGGAGACACATAACACAATGTGACACAATAGAGAACACAATGGAGAACATGGAGAATGTGAAGGTGAACATGATGCAATGGAGAATGCAATGAAGGAGGACACAACACAATTGAGAATGCAACACAATGCAATAGACACTCAGCAAAATTGATAACACAATCTATGGGGTGCACACTTTTGCCTCAAGACTTGGATGGGAGAGGGGAAAACAAATTGTGGGCAGGGGAAATCTGATCTTTTTTGATGGATGATACACTATCTAAATACAAGTCTAGCTCCAAGGCTGGAGCACAACAAATCACAACAGAAAATTTACAGTGCAGGGGTAGATCATAGGGATATTTGAAATGAATGGAGTCTGGACACAAGTGAATAAAGTATCATACTATATTGGATGAGCAAAAGTGGAATAGTGCCAATCACACCAAATGCTGACTTCATGACTCATGCCTCCATGGTTACTTTGACTGGTCCAGACCACACCTCGGCCTATTCATCCTATCCCTTGTCAGCTGACCTGGTATTGTTTTCTGATGCCCATGCAAATGAGCAATTAATGTGACTGCAGATGATTGTTGCATGCAGCACATTAATGCCACTATGTTCACCTGATGTTGCTGATGGTCATTTTCTGGCATTACATGTGCATGATGCTCATCAATGTTTCCTCTGATGATGGTGATGACTTGAATGAAGGGCCAGACAATGATGGTCCTCCTGCTGTGGTCAATGCTCCCACTGGTGTTGCCCCTCCCTTTCCTCCAATCGGCATCCCCAGGGTTGACACACCAACTGTCACCACTTCTCTGCCCCCTGCTCCTCCTGTTACCCCCTGCATGCCACTCCTCCATCTGTGGCTTTGCCTCAGGTATGTGCTTGATGAGTTGCTCATGTGGATGACATGCCATCTCCTGCACTCCTGTTATGGGAAAGTTGCTCTCCTCCTGTGCATCATCAACCCCATGTGGTCTATGTGGATGATGACACACCTGCCCTTTGTCACTCCCAGCACATTGGTCACCACACTGCCCATTTCAACAACAGTTCCTTTGGGCCACGTGCCTTCATGGACATTCTCAGCAAGGGGGGGTCTGACAGCAATGTCATTTTTGGTACACCACAAGGCAGCCCTTCAATCTCAGCCATTCTTTCTCATGCCATTTCATGTGACCCTCTCACCTGTGAGGCTGACATTTGCCAGCAAGGTCACACAATGTACAAGAGAAAGGATGAGGCTAACAAAAGGGATGAGATCACGCTTATGCAAATGGATATCCCAGATGTATTCAGCTGAAGAGTAACTATGATACAGCTGAAGTATATATACTAAAGGGAACCTGCACACAGACCATGTATGTACTCTAGGGCAGGTGTATCATAAAGGAATGCGCAGCATTCCTGTGAACTATCAATAAGCAACTTGCACAGTATCAGTAAGGATGCACAGCATCTGTGGGAAGCTCTGTAAGTGACTGTGAGAATATGTGTCACATGTGTACAGTAAATGGCCCGATGACGAATGATGAATGAGTCATATATAATTGTGATAAGATCTACTTGATCTGATAAGATATCTTATGTAGATCTTGAGTGATAAGGATAAAAGAAATCATAAAATGAAAAGAAAAATAAATGTGTCCTGACAAATACCCCCTCATTTAGGGCAAGATGACTCAACGAGCATACGCAATTCTGGTAGAACCGAATCCACTCTCCCCCCAACCAGTATCATCCAACGATTGAACTTCACAGACATTGGCAATAGAGATATGTTTGAGGATCAACTGAGCAATACAATCACCAGTATTGATTGTGAAATCTTCAGTACTGAGATTGACAACAAGTATTTTCAATATTCCTCTATAATCTGAATCGATGACACCCGCACCAATATGGATAGAATTCTTAACTGCCAAACCACTGCGAGGTGCAATTCAGCCATAGCGATGATCAGGTATAGCTAAGGTGATTTGGGTGTCAACCAATTTTTGACTATGTGAAGGAATAATGATTGACTCGGCACTATAGAGATCTAATCCTGCAGCATGCTCTGATCCTCATGTGGGTAATTTGGCTGAGTCTGAAAGTCATTTGACTGGTATTGAACATTTTTGAATAGTGTGTATGGCAAGAGGATATTTCACATGGAATTCTTTGACCAGCTTTGGTACATCTTTGAGAATATTTGTAGCTGGTTCCCAGGAATTTTCATCTTCTGGGTAAATTTTCCATTTGATAAGATATTGGATTTTTCCTCTAATCTTTCGACTATTCAATATTGTTTCAACTTCATATTGTTCAATACCGTCTTTGATGATTGGAGAAGGTGGGAGTTTCACGATTCATTCAGGAATGTCATTTGGCATATAAGGTAATAGTTTTGCAACATAGAAGACAGGATGGATTTTCATCAACTTGGGTAATGTCATTTTGTATGCATTATTTGACAATACTTGTTCAATTGGATAAGGTCCAAGTCGTTTATGATCCAACTTCTTCGTCGGTCTTCCTGTCTGAATATTTGTTGCATCTAACCAAACTTTTTCTCTGATTTTGTATTTGGGCGTTGCTCCTCTGTGAGCATCATAATATCTCTTCATATCTTCAGCTGCTTTTCTTAGTGCTGACTCTGCATTGTCTCTTGTCCTCCTCACTCCTTCTACAAAATTTTCTACCAAATCAATAGTGGACATCTTGCCTGATTCAAAACCCATGCAAGGATTTTGTCCAGAATTAATCATAAATGGAGAGTATTTGGTTGAGGCATTGACCCTATTATTGTAGCAAAATTCTGCCATGGGTAGCCAATTCATCCAATCTGATTGTTGATGGTCAACAAATATTCTGAGATATTGTTCAATTTCTTGGTTAATTCGTTCTGTCTGACCATCTGTTTGAGGATGATAGGCTGTTGATAGAGCCGTTTTGATGCCTAATAACCAATTTAACTCTCTCATCATTTTGGAAGCAAATTGTGGTCCCCGATCTGATATGATCTTTTCAGGAAGTCCATGATGTTTCCAAATGTTATCTCTGAACATTCTTGCTACACCTTCTGCAGTTACATCTGATGTTGTCGCCATGATGTGTATCATTTTAGAGAACCGATCAACAACCACGAGTATTGAGTCATATCCTTGGCTTTCAGGTAATTGTGTAATGAGATCTGTGGATATGATCTGCCATGGATTTGATGGTATTTCATTCGGCATCAATTCACCTTGTGGTTTCCTTGTTATTGTTTTTGTTCTCTGACAGACGTCGCAACTTTTGACGTATTTTCCAACATATGCCGCCATTCCTTTCCACCAAAATGTTCTTGACACTAACTCTAGTGTCCTCCATTGTCTGGGATGTCCTGCGATTGGGGTATCATGACAATATTTGACAACTTCTGCTCTGCAGCTATCAGGGACAAGGATTTTGTCTTTGAATGTAAGTAATCCTTGTTTGTTTCGTCCCCATCCCACTATGGTAGCTGTTTTGCATTCATCTGCTGATAATTCTACCCACATCTTGACATCTCCATCTTTCTCTTGTTCATCTGCAATCTTTTGAAGGAGTGGAATATTGTTTGTCAAAACTGCTTGTATGTGGTTTGGATTTGCAAAAAATTCTGGTTTGAGCAGTATGACATTCTCATTGTCATGTTCCACCCCCTCTTTATGATCTGCTCATCTTGAGAGGAGATCTGGTTTGGCTGAACTCTTTCCCAGTCTATGGGAAAGGTGAAAGTTGAACCTAGAAAGAAATAGAGACCATCGAGCCTGGCGACGGTTCAATTTCTGGGCACTCATAAAGTACTCTAGGTTTTTGTGATCCGTAAGGATCTGGACTGGACTATCTGTTCCTTCTAGATAGTGTCGCCATTGCTCCAGTGTGCGTATAACAGCTAACATCTCTTTGTCATAGATGTCATAATTTCTCTCTGCTGGTGATAATCCCTTGCTGATGTACGCCACTGGGTGCCATTTTTCGTCATCCCTCATCTGTGATAATACTGCTCCTGTAGTGTAACCCGAGCTATCTGCTTCTACGAGGTAAGGGCAATTGGGTTCTGGAAAGACTAAAACAGGTTTGGAACACAATGCTGTTTTAAGATTTTCAAATGATTCTTGTTGCTCAGAATCCCAATGCCATTTTACATCTTTTTGTAGAAGTGAATTGAGGGGTTTTGCGATGTCCAAGAATCCTCTGATAAAACACCGATAAAAGTTGGTAAATCCTAGAAAGGAGTGTACTTCTGTGACAGAGGTTGGAATGGGCCATTCTGCAATTCCTTGGACTTTGATGGGATCTATCATGATTTTATCAAAGGATATTTTGAGTCCTAGATAGTCGATTTCTGTCTTTTCGAAGTCACATTTTTCAGGTTTAAGATATAGCTTGTTATCACGTAATATCTTCAACACCTCTTCCACTATGATCCTATGTTCTTCAATTGTCGCCATGAAGATCAGGATATCGTCCATATAGACCACCACTTTCCCTTTTGCTATCAACTCTCTGAAGAGATGATTCATCATTGTTTGGAACGTGGCAGGACTATTGGTAAGTCCAAAAAACATAACAAGGGGTTCGTATAATCCTTGATTTGTGATGAAGGCAGCCTTCCATTCGTCTCCTTCTTTGATACGAACATTGTTATAACCCCATCTGATGTCAAGTTTCATGAAGTATTTGGCCCCTTTGAGTTTATCGATCAATTCTGAGATAAGTGGTAGGGGGTAAGAATTCTTGATTGTAATCTCATTGAGGCATCAATAATCTTGAATAGGATGTAGTTCACCTGATTTCTTTTTGATAAAGAAAAATGGAGAGGCCATGGGTGATTTCAATGGTCTGATTCATCCTGATTTCAAGTTTTCTTTGATCAACTTCTCTAACTCCTTTTGTTCCATAAACGAAAGATTATAGATCTTCCCCGTGTGCATTTTTGCATTTGGCTTCAATTCGATTGCATGATCCCAAGTGCGTTTGGGAGGTAATTCATCAAATGATTCTTTTGCAAATACTGATTTGAAGCCATGGTATGCTTTGGGTACTATGTCTTCAAAGGACTTCTTAATCTTTTGTTTTTCCGCTTCTATCACAAGATCCTGAGATATATTTGATATGGATGCTTCCAATTCAGGATCTCCAACCATGACACATAGTACTTTGTCTTCTTTTCCTATCATGTCTTCATCTTCATTGTCAACTTCTTTCAATTCAGGGACTTCCTTCTTCTTGTTTTTGTGTTCCTTTTGCTCTGCTACTACCCTAACATGACATCATCATGGACATCTGGTAAATTTTACCCCTCCTGTTTCCCAGTTTATTTCTGGATTGTGAATTTTTAGCCAAGTTTCTCCAAGGATAAGGTTGACTTTTCCTAATCCAGTAACACAGAACATGGTTCTTTCCATGTGGTTCTGGATTTTGACTATAAGATCCACTGTTTCTTTGATAGAACCTCTTTCATTTTTTGTTCCATCAACATTATAAATGGGGATGGCGATGGGAAGTTTCTTTGTAACAAGATGATTATTTTTGACAAATTCTTCGTCTACATAACATGTTGTTGCTCCTGAGTCAACCAAGGCTTGGATGGTGATCACCTGTCCATCATCGGGTTTTTTGACTTCTAGTTCTATCATGGGGAATTCTGTTCATATTCCCATGACTACATGCTTTTCTTTTAGAGAGGGCATACTCTCTGATGTCTTTTTTTCAGTCTTTTTCTCTGATGCAATGTGATTAAATATTTCAATTGGATCACATACATTGGCGTGGTCAACAGCGCCATCATCAGGAGTAAGTACTGAAGAATGATTGGACGATATAGCAACATCTACTACTCATCCTTTCCAAAACCTGCCTCTTTAGCAATCTTCTTTATCGCCTCATCATTCAACATCTGTGCAAATTCTTCTGTGGTCATACCCCTAATCTGCTCATGAATGGTGCATAATTTCTCTTTCTTCTTCTGAGGACAATCGCATGATATGTGTCCTTTTTCCCTACAATTGAAGCAGATGATCTCCTGACGTCTTTGCACACGATCTATGTCCATTGGTACCATTTCATTGCTAGCTTTGTGGCTTGTTCCAGAAGGATTAGTGACATTGCTCTGAGTATTGGCATTTTGGTTGTATCTGGGTCCCCAACTTGAGGATCCCCAGTCTGCAACCAATTGCTTGAACTCACGCATGTGTCGATCCATACTCTGTGGCATTTGCTGCCATGACAGGTATGTGGAAGGAGGAGGATTGATATTGTAGATTCTTTGAAGAAGGTCCACATTCAGTCCTCTTTTGTAGCAGTCAATGAGTGCTTCTTCATCATATTTTGTTTTTGCCGCTATCAAAAGGAATTCTGTGGTAAATTCTTCTGCTGTCTTCCCTCCCTGACATAGTTTGTGTAATTGCTGCTGTGCGGTCTGTGCTTCATCTGGATCACCAAATTGTGCTTGTAATTTCATGTTGAAGTCCATCCAGTTGTTGAAAGGTTCTGGATATATGGGATTATTTGGATGGACTTCATGCAATCGTTGTTTCGCAACTACTAGGTTTCTCCAGGCTTCTGTGCTTCCTCCTATCATGTATGATAGGGCATATGTGATTCTGTCACTGTCCGTCCACATTTTATTTGCTGTGAATACAAGAAATAATTCTTGTATGAAGGAGTCAAGTTTGTCAC
>QLPN01004753.1:0-28080 GCA_003314395.1 Albatrellus ellisii | reverse complement strand
TATCCTCATCATCTCCCCAAAAGTCAGTGGTTCGTGCTCTTGATCCATAGGAGCAGATGGAACAGACGGAGGTACTAGAGTTGCTGCTAAGGCTGTACCAAGACTGTCGATTTCTGATTCTAAGCACTGCGAGGTCGACGGCTCTTGATCTTCTAAGCTCGCAAATTGATTCCTCGAGTGTGATTCAGGCTCTTCACTGTCTGATCTGTGTGTGGGTGGAGATGGTTGTCTCTGGCTCCAAGCGTTCCACTGGTTGTCTTGAGACAGATTGACCGATAATCTGCCTTATAACTTCTATGAGTGTTCCTGTACTTCTGGTATTGAGCGATGTCAAGTCGATGGCACGCTCAGTCATACAACAGAAGTACTATATTTTCAATAAAATGCATGGATAATGATGCAGACAAACAAGAAAACAACGAGAACTTTGAAAAGCGATATGTCTACTCTAGTATGTAGACGTTTGAGGACCCCCTGCAATGTAAGATGCGAAGTGATGATGGGGATTGATGTGGAAAGCGCGATCGGGGTTAGCTCCTAATTCTAGGAGGACTGGAGGGGGGACGAGGGAAGGGTCGTTGTAATACTGGTAAAGCAAAGAGCGAAAGAAAGTAGGAGGGTACTTAATACGGTACCACTTATCCTGATTCTTCCAATGCTCTGATCTTGGATCTGGAAAGACCCAGAAGGGGAACCTCTCGTAGTTTGTCGCAGGTTCATTGCGACGTTGAATGATAATGCGTGCGTGCCAGGTGAGAAGGCGACAGTGAAGATGTAAGCAGGTGGTAGAGGGACGAGTGGGAGGAAGCAGAGAGTAGAAGTTTACGTTGAATCCTTCGTCAAGGAGTTGCTCTGTCCTAGAGCAAGTGTGGGGGGGACGATGGTGGCGTGTAGAAGGGATGGGTGGTCCCAGAGCTGTCAGATGACTCACTGAGTTCCCAGGTATCTGGGTATCGTATGTCGTCTTCCCAGAACGTCCATGATTGCATATTGACCGCTTGACTCCAAGTGTCCACCACGTGCGTGCTGTGGAGGATGTCACAGGGCGCGAGGTGGATGTGTAAGGGGTGAACACTAAAGCAGCCAACGATGATTTGGAGGGTAGAAGAAGGTGAGCAAGGGATGTATACTTTGGTCCACAAGCTACAAGTACACTCACTCTTGTGTTTCTGCCACTTGCAGTGTTGACAGAAATGGAGAGGAGGGCGAGGGAAGAAAAGTTGGCGGTGGAAGCGCTTCTGCTCACGTTTTGGTTTGTGAACGAAGCCTATGGTGTAAAAGGGGTTGCAGATGAATTGGTGGTGGAAACACTGGTCTGCAGGGAAGGGAGGAAGAGGAAAGGTGTGGCGGGGGAGGGAGTTCTGATCAATTGTGAGGCCGACGCTACGTTGAAGCCGAACAACTGAAGAAAAGCTAAAACAATAAAAGGATGATCGCGCTTTGACTAGCGGATATCCCAGATATATTAGTGTATAGTAAAGAAGGGGAATGAGGAGTACTGTACCTAGCGGATATCCCAGATGATCAGAACTGGGGAATAAACCGCTAGGAGTCCTACGTATATATAGTACCCTAGAGCGTGCACAGACCATGCAGTACAGTATAGGGCCGGAGAATGAGAAAGTAAAGTAATGATGTCATATCTAATAATAGAAGGGACACGTCATCGCTGACTGAGCTCTGCAGTAACTGTGGGAGTGATTGGTGATACTCCGCAGCAGGTGTGAGAATGATTAGTGATAATGCGCAGTAGTCATGAGAGAACAAGTCATAACTAAATATAGAACGGGCTGATTGGAGATCAGACGACATACGTGTCATTGGCCGATAAAGATGAAGAGAAAGAGTACATGACTGTGAGAATCACTTTGATAGATCAGGAGCGATTGTAAGATCTATGATGATAGAGACATAAGAAAATAGAGAAAAATGAAGAGAAAAATAGAGAAAATAATAGCGGCCTGACACATGGGGCAAAAGCCCAGGAAGAGAGAGTTACAACCCTAGCATTGCTGAAGGAAGTAGTAGAGAGTGAGTGAGCTAGCTAGGGAGGGACTGATGTAGAGTAGATCAACTAAAGATCAGTGTCCTAACACAAGTCCTAATATACTTGTAAGTACTGTGCACAGACCATGCTGATGTAAAGTAAGTGTGGGGAGCAAGTGCTGGAGTGCAGAGCAAATGCATGTCAACACAACTGTCACTTGATGATGAATAATGATGGTGATATGGTGATGTTGTTGTTATTGTTGTTGTTGTTGTTGTTGTTGTTGTTGTTGTTGTTGTTGTTGTTTTGAATCTTTGGGACCTGGTGGACTGCAACTTTGACTGTGACCTTGACATAACTGTGGATGTGATGACCCCTGGGCCATGCCAAGGTGACCTGCATACTGTGCCATCAGGTCTTTAACATGAAGCTTGTTCCACAATTCCATTCAACAACATGCTTTCCACTTTGAAGTTGAGTAATTTCAGTGCAGAGTTGGCCAATGATAGCATTATAGTCCTGTAGTTGTTGGTTCTGTGAGGAGAGGACTCCCACATATCCTCAAAGGGAGACTAGCATACACTCAACTAAGGTATCACACCAAAGAAGAGGATTTGCCAGCCATAACAAGCTGGAGTATATTCAGCTATCTAGCAAAGACTATATACTACAGCTATATGTGCATGGACCAGCACAGTAACTATAGGGCAGGTATATGAAGACAATACACACAGTAAGTATGACATCATGTACAGCATGGGTGTGTCTGTCAAGCTGCATTTGCACCTTACTTTTATTCCTTTATTTTCCTTTATTCATTTCATTCTTTTCTTTTGTTTATCTTTGATTAGATATGATTAGATCATCTTTCCTTTCAGTCTATCTGATCTTATCATATCTTTATCTACTTACTGTTGCTTCTGTTCTGGATGCACCTATGCTGTGCATGTTCCCATACTTACTGCAGGTATTGTCTTCATAGACCTACCCTATAGTTACTGCACTAGTCCATGTGCTAATAGCTGTAGTATATAGTCTTTGTTAGATAGCTGAATATACTCCAGCTTGTTATGGCTGGCAAATCCTCTTCTTTGGTGTGATCCTTAGTTGAGTGTGTGCTGGTCTCCCTTATGGGATATGTAGGACTGCTGTCTTACAGCATCCAGAATGAGAAGCAACTGTAAGTGATAAAAGATATGATAATATGAGATAGACTGAAAGGAAAGATCATTTAATCATATCTAATCATATCTAATCAAGATAAACAGATAAAAGAATGTAAAGAACAATTGAAAATAAAAGGATAAGAGAAAAGATGCAAATACATCCTAACAGGTTCAGTGATTGGACCTGCTGCATGGTGAGTTTCATAGCCATGTGATCATTGTCCCACTGAGTGATGTGTTCTGGATTGAACACAGTAGTGATATTCACCATGAAATCACTTATTTTTTGTCAGGATAATCTCTGGTTTGCAGTATGGCTACCCACCAACTTGATATTGTTATTTCCCTCTTGTTTAGTGGGTGCCAAGGTCCTTGATGCTGTATGTGAGGTGACAAATGTTTTGATTGATGGTGTGTGAGATTGTGAGTTTTGTCTGTCCTGTTCCCCCTCTGAGCTGACAAACAGGATACTATCTTGATCTCCTGTCCCACTACTGGCAATATCCATTGCCAACTCATCATCACCAACATCCCACACTTCCACCTTCTCATTTATCCAACTTTTTCCCAAACCACCTCCTCCAGGATAGCAGCATCACCAGTTGGCATCTCCTTGTTTGCAAGCTGATCTCTAAAGGTAGGAAATCATTTCCATTGAAGGTACATTATGTTGTACTCACTTTATTGAAATTCTGATGAAGATTATTTGACAATCTCTCATTCCAGCTGGCCCTCTCTGCATATTGGCTATACTCCTTCCCAACAAGCTCCCAGGCCTGATTGCCTGTTGGTGAGATGCCTTGTATTATTTGTAGTAACTCATGATGTCATCCTTGCTGAAATTTTGTGCTCCTTTCTGTTGGCTAGTGTTTTGGTGAGTGGAGCCTCAACTACTAGAGTCAACCTTTGGTTGTGTGGTAACATCCCTTGATATTACTGCTTTGATGATCATGCAGCTGGTCTGGCTTTTGGGTGGGATATTGTTGCCACAGCTGTATCTCTAAATGCAACACCAGTGGCAGCACTACTGTAAACCTTTGGTAAATCATCTTGCAGCTCTCCTACTAACCCAGTGTACTTACATTGCAATTGCTTGTTGAGTGGTTGGAAGTGGTTGAGTTGTATTCTGTAGAAAATGACTTGGAGGTGGTGGTGCTCATCTGAGGTTTTGCATGTAGGCATTGGCATATTGTGGGCCATGGGGTGCAGGATGTGGATAAGGTATACCAGCTGGTGGCAGTGCTGGTGGTTGGACAGGATATGAATAGCAATGGTGAGGTATTGCTAAGATTGGCCTATTGGTGATAATGCTATATTGATCAACATGGCAGTAACCTGAGGATGAGCCACTCTACTTAAAGAGGACTGAAGGGAGATGGTGGGTACAAAGCCAGTAGAATGCCCAGAAGGGCAAAGAGCAACATCAGGATTATGAAGTAAATGTATACAAAGAGCATGAGTGAATCCATGATGAGGGAGTGGATGTAGAGGATTGACTGAAGAACAATGTCCCTAATCTGACACCTATATATGTGAAAGGGTGGTGCACAGACTACACTGATGTAATAAAGTGTGGGGCACAGGTGCTGGAGTAAGGAGCAGAAACATGAGTCAACAATTGGATGGTCTTAGGGAGAGTTTGTGATGATAATACCCCTGGTAACAAGGTGGTTATTATGTGCTTGGGCCATGTAATAGATGTTTCTGATGATGATGAGGAGAGGGATCAACAAGATAGTGATGAGGATGATGCCATCAATGACTAAATGAGGATCCAGTGTGATGAATTTAGGATGTCTTAGTGATGCTTAGGGTGACTTAGAGATCTTAGACTTAGTTCTTAGGGTTGTAAGTGAGATGAGAGTGAGCTTAAGTCAAGCACAATAGAGGAGAATCCCTTGATTGTGAAGTTGACAAGGCTGGGGTTTAAGACCACCAGTCTTTCAACCATTTATACAAAACCAGAGTGCTAAAGATAGTATAAGTACAATAAGGTTCACTGATCAATGATGATTGTGCAGCAATCAACAAGATCATGTGACCAAGTTGTGTCCATAGTAAGCTAATATAATGTAACCACATGCATGAGTGAAATGAGAGATAAAGACCAAATGAATCCTTGCTAATTGTATAGTAATAGTCCTTAGCAAGTAGATGTCAATAAATAAATAAATAAATAAATAAATAAATATATAAATAAAATAAAGATAAAGGATAAAGATAAAGGAATAAGATGCTTTATAGTACTGGAGCAAGGCTCACACCTTAGTAAGTAAATACTAAAGTACTATAAAGGAAAGAGATAGAGTCCTTGCCATAAGTATGAGCTAAGTTCAAGCTGTAGTTAATACTATGCTTATAGTAAGATAAGAGAAAAAAGGAAAAGAAAACTGTTATGAGGTGCCAAAGCAAGTGCCTCATAACAGTGTAGGGCTTGTCTGAGTACTAGTAGTTGTAGTCCCAATGCAGGATATTTCATTTTGTGGTGGATCTGAGTCCTGGGCTCCCTAAGGCTTGGCTGCAGTATCTGTAGCTTTGGAAGAATCACTAGTATTTTCCATTGGGATATCAATGATAGAGGAGGACCTGTGTGTTGGAGATCAGGCACAGCATGATCTGTGTGAGCTTATGTGATCTCACAGCATGGGTCCAGTGTAGATGCATCTATATGTGCAGGTTATGGCAAGCAACAGCTACAAGGATGTATATGAGGGATAGTATGTAAGAGACTCCCAGAAGGGAGAGAGCCACAGGAAGCATCTGCAGTAGAGAGTAAGTGGTCACCAACACAGTAGGTGAGGTGACATGGTTCAAGTGCACTGCAGGATTGTGATGAGATGATGGGACAGTTATAAGTAGATGATACTCACTCAGACAGGAAGTAAGATGTCTGAGGAGGTGGTAAAGTAATGTGCCCATCTTATATAGTGTTTGCCCCATAAGGTTGGGGTGGAGAGTATGTAGTATAAAGTATAAGGACTGCCATATGTAGACAATGCACATCATGTGGAGTGAGGTGTGGGGTGGGTAGTCCATGGAGGAAAGAGTAAAGTGACATGAGGCATCATGTGTATGTGAAGGTGAAGTAAAGAGTATGTGTAAAGTGGGAAAGGAGGGAATGCCAAATGAAATGTGGAGAAGTGTACAAATGTTTAACAGCATCTAGGCATATGAAAATTGGTTACTTTGTTTCATATACCTTTACACAATTGCCCTACCTTTTACCCCCCACCCCCCTAGGACAAACATGCCATTTTGTGAGTGTTTGACCATTCATTTCAACATTGTGTGATGTGCATGGCACCACAGCAAAGAATTCTGCAAGGGCCAACATTTATTGAGCCATAATTCTGGGTCTCAGCATCTCAGCAAAACAATCTAGAGTGCCAATTTCAAGTTCACAGAATCTGGAGGGGGGTACCCCCCCAGATTTAAAGTTCAGAAACCCCCTCTGGACTCTAAAATTGATTACATAAGTCTCAGCTATGATCAGCTTCTCAGCTGTTTATGTCTAGAGTCCATTCAGAGCTTCTAGATCCTCACAGGAAGTCACCCAATACCTATCACAGTAATGATGACACATTTGCTCTTGCTGGCACACAAATGCCACTATGTTGCACAACTCCTCTTCATGGAGATCATTATTGGCCAGAGACTGCAGCAAGAAATGGCTGTGATCATCATAGTGTATTGTTTCAAATGGGGCAGTCTAACAATCTCAAACTCTATTGTTATTAATTTAGAGTTGATATGTCTTATACAATATAAAGGGGCACTCTACAATTTGAAAGTTCATGAGTGGGACTCAAAAATCTAGATATAGAGTCCATCTAGCACTTCTAGATGCTCATGGGAAGTCACCCAGTGAAAGAGCAGAACAAGGGACACTGTGTCTATGAGACCATAGTCTAAGGCCTTATGTCTAGCAGGAGCAAGTGGAATACATGAAGGGTATGGTGAGGAATGTGATAGACGTTGTACAAGGGTGACTGGGGTGGTATGATGTATGATGGAAAGTAGGAGAGAAAGTGACATGTTACAGGGTGGGATCATGATGAGTAAGCCTGGGGGGTTACAGTCTTCTTATAAAGACAAAGAATATCATACCTGGATGTCTGTATACTCTGTCCTTGTGAGCCATGGCTATCTGCTGACATTTACAACACAAAGGGCCCATTAAGGAAAAGGGTGCATCATCAAACCTGACCAGAAGCTACATGTTTTGCCAAGGCTGTGGGACTGCTTATATTCTGTGGGCTGTTCTTTCAGATTGAAACATAGTGGATGTGAGGTGCATGCTAGGACAGTGAGGTCACAACTGAAGTGGGGGGGGATTGGCAAGAGGAGGAGACAATACACCTTAGAATGATCACACTGTATAGCAGATATCTCAGATGTATAAAGCTGAAGAGCTATCTACTACATGAGAGTCTTTATATACTATAGAGATTGGCGCACAGACCATGTGCTGTCACTATAGGGCAGGTGTATGTAAATAGGATGTGCAGCATCTGTGAGAAATATCAGTAAGCAATGCATAGCATCAGTAAGTGTCTGTGGGAAATATAGTCATAAATGTATCATAAGCAGCCCAATGACTAAATGATAATGTGTCATAGATAATCACAATAAGATCTATCGGTGATCTGATAAGATGTGATAAGATATCTCTGGTAGATCTTATGCAATAAGGATGAAAGAAATCATAAAATGAAGAGAAAAATAAGTATGTTCTGACAGTGGAGATAGCAGAAGTTGCTAAAAGTCAGAGGGATTGATCTTGGACACAAGAGTGGAAAGATATTCTGGAGATGGACATCTTCAATGCCTCCACAGCTGATAAGGTAATAACATCTCTCTGGCCAAGGCAAGTGGTGGTGATAAATCAGTGTGGCTTCATCACCTGACAGCATGACATGGTCTAGTATGTGTTTCATTTTCAAATATAATCTACTTGATTGGTTGGTAAAGACCTTGAAGTGCATGAGAAGGATAGCCAATTTACTTTTCTCATTGACATAGCACAGCTATGGAAGGATATGTCTTGGCAACCTTAATTATTTCCTTGTGTTGCAGCAAAACACTAAATGATAAGCCATGTCACAAACTTTTTTATTTATCCCAACAACTTTTGTTTGAACAAATAAACAAGTGGTCTAGTATTCTGCTGTAACATCTTTCATAGAGCTGATAGGATCATACAGTGTTGCAACATCAAACACATGTGGTACCCTTCTTGCATGATGGGCTCAGAAGGCACAGCTGCTGATCTTGCTCAAGATTCCATGATATAATATTTATTGATGCTCATAAGTTTGTATCTTTAGATGTATGTGCAAACATTGATCAATTGCAGTTCATGGCTGTCCTGAGTTGCTTTGTGACAACTGGTGTGATCACATGGGGCTGTGCTTTATCATGGACCATTGTGTTCATGGAGGTATATGATACTGTATGCCACTGCACTGAAGTAAATGATTAGTGTATGCTGGTTGTTGACTGACAAGAAGTCAACACCCAAATCATGAGTCTGAATGTAAAGACTGAAATGTCTGGTCAAAGTTGTCAAATCCACTGACAATGGATGCTGGGTCAAGTGAAATGTCTTTATTCTCCATTCCCATTGTAGTTACACCTGATTCCAGAAGAATGCTGCTTATGTGTTTTGCTTGTTCAGCATCTTGGTGTTAATAAGTATTCACTTGTCAGATTCCATGGTTTACCCTCATGTACTGGCAGATATACTATTGTGGGCAACTTACAGATAGTATTTGTCCTGAAGAGCATATCCTATTATGGATGTAGCACATCCATGATTCTGTAGGTGGATGTCAATCATCTTCTCAAAAATCTTATACTACAATGCATTCCAGGAATGGAAAACACAATCTCCCTCAACATGGTCAAACACTTGCAAGATGACATGTTTGTCCTACAGGGGGGGGGTAAAAGGCAGGGCAATCATGCACAGGTATACAAAAAAGTAGCTAATTTATATATCCTAGACCCTGCATCTGCACTGCACCCACACTGTGAGATCACATAAGCTTGCATGGACCATGCTCAATCTCCAACACACTCCCTTGAGCAATGTGAGTGAGCAGTAACACAGCAATTGTGAGGCCGACGTTTGCCAGCAAGGTCACACAATGTATAAGGAAGAGGATGAGGCTAACAAGAGGGATGAGATCATGCTTATGCAAACGGATATCCCAGATGTATTCAGCTGAAGAGTAACTACGATACAGCTGAAGTATATATACTAAAGAGAACCTGCACATGGACCATTTATGTACTATAGGGCAGGTGTATCATAAAGGAATGCGCAGCATTCCTGTGAACAATCAATAAGCAACTTGCACAGCATCAGTAAGGATGCACAGCATCTGTGGGAAGCTCTGTAAGCGACTGTGAGAATATGTGTCATATGCATATAGTAAGCGGGCCGATGATGAAATGGGAATGAGTCATATATAATTGCAATAAGATCTACATGATCTGATAAGATATCTTGTGTAGATCTTGAGTGATAAGGATGAAAGAAATTGTAAAATGAAAAGAAAAATAAATGCATCCTGACAGCAATGAAAGAAAACAAAAATTAAAATGATCCTTCCAACATGCTAATCTCATCATCCAACAGGGCACTCCCTCAAGGTGCACTCCCTCACCACTAAGAAACCCAGACTTCTGACATCCAGCCCTGGCCCATGTCAAGAATGACTATGGCACTTGGCTCTTAGGTAGCATGTGCTCTGGTGGTGACAACAATGGTGGTGGGAAACAGGCAAACAGTGACAGTGACAACAGTGGGATTCAGCCCCCAGTGGCAAAAATGACAGCAAACAATGACAACAACAATGGGATTCAGCCCCCAGTGGCAATGGCAAGCAACAACACAATGATGGGTGGGATTTGGCCCCCAATGGCAAACACAATGGTGGTGGTAAACAACAGTGGCAATGATGTGATTCAGCCCCCAATGGCAGTTATGACAGCAGTGACAGTGGATAGTTATGGGGTATGGTGCACATGGCAGTAAGGCATACAATCTTCAAACATTGCAGTGAGCAAAAGCTATTAGGCTGCCTTGAGAGCCACTTAGATATACCTCTAAGCAGGTTGCACAATTGTGTTGAAATGCACAGTCAAACACTCACAAGATGACATGTATGTCCTACAGGGGGGGGGTAAAAGGTAGGGCAATTGCATGCAGGCATACAAAAAAAGTAGCTAATTTATATATCCTAGACCCTGCATCCACACTGCACCCATGCCATGAGATCACATAAGCTTGCATGGACCATGCTCAATCTCCAACATGTGGATCATCCAGAGATGTGGCTGGTGGATGTGTCACAATCCACATTTATGCTGAAGAATACACTATATTGTTGAACTTTTCTTGTGCTTACTATACTTCCCCACTTGTACTACACTGTGACATGCTCTCAGCCACTACTTACCACATGGTCTGTGTGCATGACTCTCCAGTATAAATACCAGTCTCCCTGTATCTGTTCAAATAACACTTCTGATGTCATTTTCTCCCTGCCTGTGTGTGACTCTGAACACCAGTTTACTGGTTGTTCTAACTCTCTGCTCATTTGCCTTTAGCCTTTACTTGCTTGCCATCACAGTGATAAGCCCCAACTTCATGGGAGCTCATGATATATGCATGTCCTCCAGGTGGCTATCAGGGATACTGTGGTTATGAGTACCCTTCTATATTTCAGACATTGACATAATGTATAACATCATCTTTTAGGTTGATCAGTGTTATCTAGCATGGAAATCAGACCATTCATGTGTCATCAGAGTCATGATGATCCCTCTGATTCTGCTCTGTGGTTCTATTGGTGTGTGTCAACAGTCCTTATTGAGCTTTATGTCAGGCTGCTATTATTTCCCTTATTTTTCTCTTCATTTTTCCTATTTCTCTTATGTCTCTATTGCTACAGATCTTACAATTGCTCCTGATATATCAAAGTGATTCCCACAGTCATGCATTCATTTTGTTCATCTTTATTGGCTGATGACACACTAGTTGTCTGATCTCTGATTGGCCTGCTTACAAAGTAGTTATGACCCTTTTTCTCACTATTACTGCAGAATCTTACTTACTGTTCTCACCCTTGCTGTGGACTGTTTACTTATTATTCTCACAGTTGCTGCACCTATTGTACAGCACTGATGTGTCCCTTCTGTTGTTAGCTATGACCCCATTCCTTTTTGGTCTCATAATACAGCCCTATAGTGTATAGCATGGTCTGTGCACTTGTTCCAGTACTATATATACAGTAGTTCACTTAGCATTTTATCCCCAGTTCTGATCATCTGGGAAATCTGCTAGCTTTGTAGTGTAATTCATCATTTGTTTATTTTAACCTTTTCTTTAGTTGGCTGGCTTCAATGATAGCATTGGCCTCACACTTTAGCTAACTTATATACTTTGCAGTTACTAGTGTCAGAAGTGTACTCATGTGTACTATTGACTGAGGGTTGATCTTTTCACCATTTATGGAGGCATGGGTGACTGCATTGTATGTGAGCACCTTATCAAACAATCTGGTCAGTACTGGTAACTACTTTGCTTCATGCCACACACACTATTGGACACATTAGAATAACCATGTTTCAGCACTCTTTGCATACAGGCTCTGGGTGGCAAGCTCAAATGTCAAGTATATCTGAGTCAGCCCAGGATCACTATGACTGATGATAATGGTGGTTATGCATACAGGAGGATTATATGTGGTCACCATTCTGACAGCCCTAATACTCCATGTGGCACACAACACAGGTTACAATATTGTCATGGACCTGGTAAGTGTCCACAATGATTGCTGACCCTGCTATCAGATTATATTTGTTATCAGCATAGGTCACACTAACTATATGCATCTCATTCTGTGAGGTGCACACTTGGGCAGCGAGGTCACAACTGAAAGAGGAGTGGATTGGGGACAGAGGAGACAATACACTTAAGATGCTTCACACTGGGTAAGTGGATATCTCAGATGTATAAAGCTAAAGAACTATCTACTACAGGTGAGTCTTTATATACTACAGAGATTGGTGCATGGACCATGTGCTGTCACTGTAGGGTAGGCATCTGTAGACAAGATGTGCAGCATCTGTGAGAAGTATCAGTAAGTGATGTGCAGCATTGCACTGCATCAATAAGCATCTGTGGGAAATGTAGTCATATCTGTACAGTAATTGGCCTGATGACTAAATAAGCATGAGTCATAGATAATCATGGTAAGATCTACCAATGATCTGATAAGATATCTCCAGTAGATCTTGAGTGATAAAGGTGAAAGAAATTGTAAAATGGAGAGAAAGATAAGTACATCCTGACAAATACCCCCCTTTTTATGGTGAGATGACTCAATGAGCAAAAGAAACTCTGGTAGAACCAAATCCTTTATCTCCTCTTTGGGTATCATCTAAGGAATCAACTTCCTTGACATCAGTGATGGATATGTGTTCCAGGATCAATTGAGTGACTCAGTCTTTGATATTAACAATGAAGTCATTTTCACTGAGATTTACCAATAGAATCTTTACTGGTCCACAATAATCTGAATTGATAACTCCTGCTCCAATATGGATAGAGTTTTTGACAGCCAAACTGCTGTGATGAGCAATATGTCCATAGCAGTTGTCTGGTATAGCCAAGGAGATTTGAGTATCGACCAATTTTTGACCATGTGCAGGGATAATGATTCCTTCTGCACTGTAAAGATCTAAATCAGCTGCATGCTCTGATCCTTGGGTAGGTAAAGTAGCTGTGTTACTGAGACATTTAATAGGAATGGAACATTGGAGATCTGATAGTGGTGGGATGTTCAATATGGAATTCTTTTACCAGCTTTGGTACATCTTTGAGCATTATGTGTGCTGGTTCCCAGGAATTTTTGTCTTCTGGGTAATTTTTCCATTTGATAAGATATTGAATCTGTCCATGACATTTTCTACTATCTGCTAAGAGTGGCCTATTGGACGGTCTTAGGGAAGGTCTATACTGTTACTCCTGGTAACTAGAGTAGTAATGTGTTACGAGGCACTTGCTTTGGCACCTCGTAACAGTTTCGTTTTTTCCTTCTTTTTCTCTTTTCCTTTTATTACTTACTAGTAAAGTGTAGTATTATTACTACAAGTGTGAGCTTAGCTCCACTTTACTTAGTAAGGACTCATATTTCTCTTTCTCTTTTATAGTACTTAAGTATTTACATACTTAAGTGTGAGCATAGCTCCAAGTACTATATTAGACTTATCCTTTTTATCTTTATCTTTCTTTATTTATTATAACATTTACTTGCTAAGGACTATTACTATACAATTAGCAAGGACTCTCTTTTCTCGCTTATATTTACCTTTGTTTACACCTGGTTCACTACGCGCTTGTGGCTGAGCCACTTATATCACATGGACGCGTACATACTGCGCATTACTGCGCATTATTTACTGCGCTTTACTGCGCAACCATACTATAGTTAGATCACTAGTTTGTATAAATAGTTGACAAACTGGCGGTCTTAAACCCCAGTCTTGTCAACTTCGCAATCTAGGGATTCTCCTTATACTGCGCTTGATCTAAGCTCGTCAACCACTCGCTTCACTCTTTCTTAACTAAAGTCTAAGAACTCTAAAAGCTATTAAGACATCTTACACTAAGTCAAACTGGATCCTCATATCGTTATCGGTGGAATCATCCTCGTAACTATCTCGTTAATCCCACTCTTCATCGTCATCCGGAATCTCTATTACGTTCATCAAGCCAATATCCAAACCCTGGTTACCAGGAGTAACATTTTAGAAATTCCCTAAGACCGTCCAATAGGCTGCTCTTAGCATAATGCGTGTTTGATGCACGTAATAGAGTTTCCTAATGATGAAGGAGAAGGGGATTAATGATATCAAAATAAGGATGATACCACCAATGATAATGCAAGGGTCCAGTGTGGTAAGTGTAAGATGTCTTAGCAACACTTAGTGATTTTAGAGTTCTTAGACTTAGTTTAGAGAATGAAGCGAGTGATTAACGAGCTTAGATCAAGCGCAGTATAAGGAAGATTCCCTAGATTGCGAAGTTGACAAGACTGGGGTTTAAGACCGCCAGTTTGTCAACTATTTATACAAAACTAGCGATCTAACTATAGTAAAGTTACGCAGTATTGCGCAGTAAGTAAACAATAATGTGCAGTAATGCGCAGTAAGTACACGTCCATGTGATATAAGTGGCTCAGCCACAAGCATGAAATGAACAAGGTGTAAACAAGGGTAAATAAGAGCGAGAAAAGGGGGTCCTTGCTAATTGTATAGTAATAGTCCTTAGCAAGTAAATGTTGTAAATAAATAAAGAAAGATATAGAGAAAAAAGATAAGTCTAATATAGTACTTGGAGCTAAGCTCACATTTTAAGTATGTAAATACTTAAGTACTATATAAGAGAAAAGAAAGTCCTTACTAAGTAAAGTGGAGCTAGGCTCACACTTGTAGTAATGATACTACACTTTACTAGTAAGTAAGATAAAAGAAAAAAGAAAAAAGAAAAACTGAAATGTGTTATGAGGTGCCAAAGCAAGTGCCTCGTAACACTATCTAGGATTTTCTCAACTTCATATTGCATGACATTATCCTTTATGATTGGTGGAGGAGGAGGTTTTATAATTCATTCTGGAATATCATTCAGAGAATAAGGTAATAGTTTGCCAATGTGAAAAATCGGATGGATTTTCATTGATTTGGGAAGTGCTAATTCATAAGCATTATTTGAAAGCACTTGGTAATTGAATATGGCCCAAGTCTTTTGTGATCCAACTTCTGGGTTGGTTGTCCTGTCTGTATGTTAGATGCATCTAACCAGACTTTGTCTCTGATTTGATGTTTAGGAGAATCTCCTTTATGTGCATCATAATATTTCTTCATGTCATCAGCCACTTTCTTTAGTGCTGATTCTGCATCTTCCCTTGTCCTCTTCAATCCTTCAATAAAATTTTCTACTGAATTGATAGTGGACATCTTGCCCAGTTCAAATCCCATTCATGGATTTTGTCCAGAGTTTAGCATGAAAGGAGAATATTTGGTGGAGGTGTTAACTCTGTTGTTATAACAGAATTCTGCCATGGGCAACCAATTCATCCAATCTGATTGGTGATGGTCTATGAAGATATGGAGATACTGTTCTATCTCTTGATTGATCTGTTCTGTTTGACCATCTGTTTGTGGATGATAGGCCATGGATAAGGCTGTTTTAATGCCTAGTAACCTATTCAATTCTTTCATCATTTTGGAAGCAAATTGGGGACCTTGATCAGATAAGATCTTTTCAGGTAGTCCATGATGCTTCCAAATATTGTCTCTGAACAATCTCGCTACTCCTTCCACTGTTATGTCAGAGGTTGTTGTCATAGTGTGAATCATCTTTGAAAATCAATCAACAACCACTAGAATTGAATCATATCCCTGGCTATCTGGTAATTGTGTTATGAGATCCATAGAAATGATTTGCCAGGGATGAGAAGGTATTTCATTTGGGGTCAATTCCCCTTGTGGTTTCTTTGTGATCATTTTTGTCCTCTGACAGATATCACAACTCTTAACATATTTCCCTATGTATGCAGCCATTCCCTTCCACCAGAATGTTCTTGACACTATCTCTAGTGTCCTCCATTGCCCTGGATGTCCTGCAATTGGGGTGTCATTGCATTGTTTGACTACATCAGCTCTGCAGCTATCAGGAACTAGGATTTTGTCCTTGTATGTGAGTAATCCCTTTTTGTTCTATCCCCATCCCACTATAGTGGCTGTTTTCACTTCATCAGCTATCTTTTGAAGTAGTGGAATATTGTTTGTCATAACTGCTTGTATATGGTTTGGTTTGGCAAAAAATTCTGGTTTAAGCAGTATGACATTCTTGTTGTCATGTTCCACCCCCTCTTTATGATCCACTCATCTCAAGAGGAGATCAGGTTTGGCTGAACTCTTTCCCAGTTGGTGGGAAAGGTGAAAGTTGAACCTAGAAAGGAATAGGGACCATCAGGCCTGGCAATGGTTTAATTTCTGGGCACTCATGAAGTACTCTAGGTTTTTGTGATCCATGAGGATCTCGACAGGACTATCTGTTCCTTCTAGATGGTGTTGCCATTGCTCCAGTGCATGTATAACAGCCAACATCTCTTTGTCATAGATGTTGTAATTTCTCTCTGCTGGTGATAATCCTTTGCTGATATATGCCACTGGGTGCCACTTCTCATCATCCCTCATCTGTGATAACACTGCTCCAGTAGCATAACCTGAACTATCTGCTTCTACAAGATAGGGATGAGGGGGTTCAGGAAAGACTAAGACAGGTTGTGAGCATAATGCCATCTTTAGATTCTCAAATGAGCCTTTTTGCTCTTGATCCCAATGCCATTTGCTATCTTTTTGTAGTAAGGCATTTAGGGGTTTTGCTAAGTCTAAAAATCCTCTTATAAAGTGATGGTAGAAGTTTGTGAATCCCAAGAAGGAGTGGACTTCTGTGACAGAGGTTGGCATGGGCCATTCAGCTATCCCTTGAACTTTGACAGGATCCATCATGATTTTGTCAAAGGATATCTTAAGGCTGAGATAATCTATTTCTGTTTTCTTGAAGTCACATTTCTCAGGTTTCAGATAGAGTTTGTTGTCACATAATATTGTGAGGACTTCTTCCACTATCAATTGGTGTTCTTCCAATGTCACCATGAAGATAATGATATCATCCATATAGACTACCACTTTGCCCCTAGCAATGAGTTCTCTGAAAAGATGATTCATCATGGTTTGGAATGTGGTGGGGCTATTGGTGAGTCCAAAGAACATAACAAGAGGTTCATAGAGGCCTTTGTTGGTAATGAAGGCTGCCTTCCATTCATTGCCTTCTTTTATACAAATGTTGTTGTATCCCCATCTGATGTTGAGTTTGGTGAAATATTTTGCCCCTTTGAGTTTATCTATCAATTCTGAGATGAGAGGTAGAGGATATGAGTTTTTGATAGTAATCTCATTGAGGCAATGATAATCTTGAATAGGATGTAATTCTCCTGACTTCTTTTTGATGAAGAAAAATGGTGAAGCCATTGGTAATTTGGAAGTATGTATATGCCCAGATTTCAGATTTTCTTCAATGAATTTCTCCAATTCCTGTTGTTTGACAAAAAAAAGATTGTACACCTTCCCCATATGCATTTTTGCACCAGGTTTTAATTCAATTGCATGATCCCATATTCTTTTGGGAGGCAGTTCATCAAAAGATTCCTTTGTCAATACTGATTTGAACCCATGATAGGCCTTGGGAACAATGTCTTCAAAGGATTTCTTTATCTTTCTCTTTTCTGCTTCTATTGCTAGATCTTGGGATATGTTTCAAATCACAGCATCCTTCTCATCATCATGGACATCTTGTAAATGATATTTTTCCTGTGTTCCAGTCTATTTCTGGATTGTGAATCTTGAGCCAAGTTTCCCCTAATATTAGGTTGACTTTTCCCAGTCCTGTAATGCAGAACATTGTCCTTTCCATGTGATCTTGGACTTTGACTATTAAATCCACAGTTTCTTTGATAGATCCTCTTTCATTCTTTGATCCATCAACATTATAGACTGGTATGGCTATTGGGAGTTTCTTTGTGTTAAGATGATTTGTTTTTACAAATTCTTTGTCAATATAACATGTTGTTGCTTCCAAGTCCAGAAGTGCTTCAATTGTTACCACTTGTCCATTCTCTGGTACTTTGATCTTGACTTTTATCATGGGTAATTCTGTTCTAATTCCCATGGCTATATGCTTTTCTTTTTCTTGAGAGGGCATACTCTCAGATGTCTCTTTCCTTTCAGTCTTTTCTTCTGATGCAATGTTGTTAAATAGTATTTCAACAGGATCACATACATTGGTGTGATTGACAGCACCATCTTTGGGAGTAAGTACTGAAAACCTATTTTTGGACAGTCCAGTGACATCTACTGGCTGTCCTTTGCAAAACCCTGCTGCTTCCTTCTCTCTCCTTTGTTGAATATCAGTTTCTCAAATTCCACCATGGACATCTGCTTATCTCCTCATGTATCTCCCTGATATTCCTCTTCTGAGGGCACACATTTGCCCTATGTCCTTCTTTTCTGCAGTTGAAACAAATAAGGGGCCTTCTCCTTTGTGTAGCATCAACATCGATTGGCACCATTGCATTGCTTGCTTTTTGTGTATTGGATGGCTGAGTTGTAGCTGGTTGAGTATATCTGGGGCTCCATTGTGATGTTCCCCTTGACTGCATCAATTGGTGGTATTCCTGCATGTGCCTGTCTGTGGTTTGTGCTACTTGCTGCCACTCCAAATACTTGACTGGGGGAGGGTTGATGTTGTATATGTGTCCCAAGAGGTCACCATTGAGTCCTCTTTTATAGCAGTCAATGAGTGTGTGCTCATCATAGTGTGTTTTGGCTGCTAGTAAAAGGAAATCTGTGGTGTACTCTTTGGCTGTCTTCCCCATTTGTTGAAGTTTATGTAAAGCTTGCTGTGCTGTGTGTGCCTTGTCTGGATCACCAAATTGTTCCTGAAGCTTATCATTGAATTCTACCCAGTTCTGGAATGGCATGGGATATAATTGGTTGAGGGGATTAACCTCATGCAGTTGTTGTTTCACAACTTGTAAGTTTCTCCATGCTTCTGCCAAACCTCCTATCATATAGGATAAGGCATAAGTGATTTGATCGCTATCAGTCCACATTTTGTTCGCTGCAAACACCAGGAATAGCTCTTGAATAAATGAGTCAAGTTTGTCTTGCTTCCCTGAGTATGCTGTAGGTAGTGAAAGTTTTACCTGGTGTTGGGCAAATACATGGGCTGATGGGACATTTGCTTGGCCAGAGGAGCTGGTGTGAGTAGTTTGTGGGGCTGCCATAGGTTGGGCTTGTTGGGATAACATTGCCATTATTTCCCTCATGTTCTTGGCTATTTCTGCCATTGCTGAGCCTAGCCCTACTGTTGCTTCTCCTTGCTCTTTCTGGGTTTGCACCTGTTGTCTCATCTGATCATTCATCATCTCCATCACTTCTTCTACTTCTAGAAGTTGAAGTCTTCTTGTCTTGTCTTTGTTTTGCCTTTCCCATTCTCTTTCTTGTGATGATTCTTTGATCATAGGTGCTGGGTCCCTCAATTCCCAAGTACTCAGTCCTGGCTGCATCATTGTTTGTTTCTAAAAATGAATGCCTGTGGGAGAGAATTTCAATATGGGCTGGTGTGGTCAAGGTAGTCTGGAAAGAAATGCCAAGGGAATTCCTCAGGGTGATCATTGTAATATGGGTTGTGGAGGCAGAAGAACCAGATAGCCTGTTGCTGTCTGTAATTGTAGGCATTGGCGTAGAAGCAGAGGAGAGCAACAGAAGTCAACTGATGAGTTGGTGGTGGAAGAGTGCTGAATCTGGCATAGGATTTGCCAGATTGAGTTCTCTTTTCTGAGTGTAATATGCACAGAATGGTGAAAAATATGATTTGTGTGAAGTGGAAATTCTCTATTCCTTTTTCAAGGGAATAGGCCTTGCAAACATGAAAATGGAGCAAGGGTGGTAGGTAAACATATGTACTAGTGCTACTAATACTACAAAAGAATTCTTCATTGTAGTGAAAATTATAGTACTCCTGGTCTGAATGGTTGTCAGGAGGGTTTGCAATGCCCCACTAAGTGGTAGACACCCTAGCACTGCTCGCTGAGGCAATATAAGGCCCAGTGCTGCAGCTGAACTACAAAGAATTGGAGCACTATAACAATTATAATGCTCTCTTGAGTGAAGAGGGAGGGGAGTGATGATGTGGAGTGATGAAGAATGTGTGTGAGGTTGCTAAGAAGAGCTTTATACAATTGTGAGGTGCACACTTGGGCAGTGAGGTCACAACTGAAAGAGGAGTGGATTGGGGACAGAGGAGACAATACACTTAAGATGCTTCATGCTGGGTAAGCAGATATCTCAGATGTATAAAGCTACAGAACTACCTACTACAAGTGAATCTTTATATACTACAGAGATTGGCACATGGACCACGTGCTGTCACTGTAGGGTAGGTATATGTAGACAAGATGCACAGCATTGCACTGCATCAATAAGCATCTGTAGGAAATGTAGTCATATCTGTACAGTAATTGGCCTGATGACTAAATAAGCATGAGTCATAGATAATCGTGATAAGATCTACTGATGATCTGATAAGATATCTCCAGTAGATCTTGAGTGATAAAGATGAAAGAAATTGTAAAATGGAGAGAAAAATAAGTACATCCTGACACATTCTACATGATTATTGGTCTATGCTGGCAACATGACATGATAAGGGTGTTCTTGGATGACATGGGGACCTATTCTCCAAACATTAAGTTCACAGGCCTCCCTGCCAGTATTGAGCATGGTCCCTATGATGGCAAGGAAGTATATGGTGTGAATTTACAATGTGTGGGTTATGTGAATTCTTGAATCACACCAAGACACCTTCAAGAAACATATGTATTGCAGTTGTTCACAGTGAGGACACACAGTCAATCAAACACAGCCATTCTGTATGAGTGAGCATTGAACTCTGCCAGTAGTTTCACCTTAACAATACTTAGTGGTGCCACTCATGTCACAATAAAAGAATCTGAAGGTCAGGAGGTCCTGAGGTGCCCATTACACATGGGCCCAGTGAAAAACTTGAATAATACCAATTGAAGCAGAAGTTGTAGTAGCTATGCTATGCCTTGACAGACTCTGGCTTCTTTTTCTAAATGCCAAACTGGGATGAGTCTTGGATGTTGATAGTAATCTAGTATATACATGCATAAACCATATCATTGAAATTATAGCATCTGCAAGCTTTTTCTTCCAGGCAGATTGCCACTTTCTTGGCTGCTTACTGCTTTTCATCAGTTCACAACTAAAATTAATGCAGCTATTCAGTACTATGTCCTGTGGGATGTTTAAACCACCTTGTTATGTTGTACCAAGGAGATGTGATCCCATGGTACAACTTGCAATGTGCAGCTCACTCTAGGCTATCCACAACCTGGGATGCATGCCATCTTTTGAAATCCCTTTGCATTTCAGGATATGACACATTTGACAACAGTTGTCCATCATTTATGCAACAATCTGAGCAAATTGAACTTGATAAAGCCACAATGTTTTGAGGGGCTTGTCTGTGAACTATTGTCAAAATAGTGAACTTTGTCTGATAGACAACATGCTGACCTTCTTGTTGTATGGGAGCTGCAAGCAAGTGACCACCAAACTGTGAAAAGTCATAGCAGCTGTATAGGCAAAACCAATGCCAGATGACCATAGCACATGAAATATATTGGAGCATATTGAGGGTGAAAGAGTATGGAGAGAGTAAGACAAGTGTAGTGAGCAATGACATTCAGGAGGTAGAGCAAACAGAGCAAAGATGTTGTTTGATGATGGATTAGACTGGAATTGTTTGTTATTTTAGTGTAGTAAAATAGCTGGTTTATGTAGTAATAGTGGTGAGGTAAGTGCTTTAAGTAAGAACTGCATAGCAAGACATGAGAATAGGTGCAATGATATAAAGAGCAAAAGAGCAAAAGAATGAGAGTGACAGAGCAATGATAATAGGCATGAAAAAGTGACAATAATAAGCATGGAAGAGCAACAATAATAAGTGTGAAAGTGGTAAAGAAATAAGAAGCTGAGCAGAATAATATGAATTCATAACAAAAAGTAGGCATACAGTTGAACCCATGTGTAGTCTGACCAAGGCATACAGAACCACACATCAATGAAGACATGAGAGACACTCATAAAATCATACTGGTTACCACTGAGCTCTCTCTAACTTTCATATTTCAGCATCACTGATTGATATCATAGGCAGCTTGCCCACATCAATGCCTGGCCCAGTGCTAAGAGCAACCTATTGGATGGTCTTAGGGATTTATTAATGAAGTGCTCCTGGTTACAAGATGATTGATGTAGTTGATATAGATGTTCCTGATGATGATGAAGAGTGTGATCAATGAGATGGTGACAAGTGTTATGAGGCACTTGCTTAGGCACCTCATAATGGTTTTCTTTTTCTTTTTCTTTTTCTTTTATTTACTTACTTACTTTTAGAGTGTAGCTTTACTACAGCTGTGAGCATAGCTCCACTCTATTTAGTAAGGACTTATTCCCTTATAGTACTATAGTATTTACATACTAAGCTGTGAGTTTAACTCCAAGCACTATAAGGCATCTTCTTTTATTTATTATAACATTTACTTGCTAAGGACTATGACTATACAATTAGCTGTTGGATTTCATCTATTATTTACACCACTGAACAGTTCTTACTATTTATCCTCTTATCTTTCTATCCATCTCATCTACATCTTATCACACATCTGATCTTCCATCTGATCTCTTACATCTTATCTATGGCTCTGCTCTTACATCTACATCTGGCTATGCTTTTTCCTTACTACTTTCAGTCACTTCTTTGTTATCATCTCTGTAGCTCCACCACAACTCTATACCTTCATCTATATCTTTTCTTCCCTTGTCATCTCTGTTGATTTTTCACTACCATATAACACTGAGCACACTAATACAGCTTGAATATGCCTTACTTCTGTCTTATCTCTTCTTATTTTATCTAATCTAATCATATCTCATCTCCTTCATCACTGGCCACATACTATGCCAGTATCTCACATTTTGGGCTCCTCTCTAATCTCTGATGCAGTTGTCTTCCCCCTCATCTGACAGTACCATCTTATTCAGTTTCTTTCATTTTGCATACCCTCCTGTCTGTGTACACTATCTCTCCATCTACTCAGGTACTGTCCCTTCTTGCTCTTAGCACTCTAGCAATCTACTGAGTCTCTTTTGTTTTGTGTACCCTCCTGTTTGTGTATGCTATCTCTCCATCTACTCAGATATGGTCATATGGCCCTCTATTCTTACTCTCTTGGGCATTGGCCCTAGTCTCTGCAATCATCAGTCTCAGGATCATTGCCTGCTCATTCCATCTCATGGTGTCACTGTTATCCACTGCCCTACCCAGATTCTTTCAGTCTCTGGCTCTGCTCTAGTGTAGAACCCTCATGTCTGGTACTCCTTCTTACTCTGTGGCTCTGCTCTGGCTCTGCCCTCTCTGTGTCTCCCCTTTGTTCACAATGTATCCTCTGTTATTCATCTTCTTCCTAGTTGCCTGCCCTATCCTGTGTCATCATTAGCAAGGACTCATCTTTGATTATCCTTGTTTATGTCTAGTTCATTTTGTGCTTGTGGCTACTTACTTGTAGTTTACTATGGACACAACTGGTCACATGATCTTGTTGATTGCTGTGCAATCATTGTTGATCACTCAACCTGAACAACTAGTACTACCTTTAGAACACCCAGTTTTGTATAAGTCATTGAAAGCCTGGCAGTCTTAAACCCCAGTCTTGTCAACTTTGCAATCTAGGGATTCTCCTATACTGTGTTTGACCTAAGATCACCTTCATCTTGCTTAACAACTCTAGGAACTAAGTCTACAATCTCTAAAGTCACTAAGCATTGCTAAGACATCCTAAATTTATCACCATGGATCCTCATTTAGTCATTGGTAGTATGATCCTTGTCACTATTTCATCAATCCCTATCTTCATTGTGATCAGGAACATTTACATTGCCCACTACAATCATCTAGTTGCCAGGAGCACTACATTAAACAATCCCTAAGACTATCCAATAGGCCACTCTTAGCAACAAGGATGATACCACACAAGGATCCAGAGCAATGAGTGAAGGGTGTCTTAGTGACTCAGAGATCTTAGACCTAGTTCTGATGGTTTATGAAGTGAGTTCAAGTTTAAGTGCAGTGTATGAGAATCCCTAGATTGCAATGTTGACAAGACTGGGGTTTAAGACCACCAGGCTTTCAATTACTTATACAAATGAGACATCCTAAAGATAGTACAAGTAGTTAAAGTTCACTGATAAATGATGATTGTGCAGCAATCAAAAAGATCATGTGACTAGAGACATGTCCATAGTAAACTAAGTAAATAGTCACAAGTGCAAGTGAAGTGAGAGATAAACAGAGGTAAATAGAAATGAGATAGGATGAGTCCTTGCTAATTGTATAATGATGGTCCTTAGCAAGTAAATGTAAAATAAATAAAGGAAGATAAAGTACCTCATAGTACTTGGAGTAGAACTCACAGCTTAGTATGTAAATACTATAGTACTATAAGAGATAGGAGAACAGAGTCCTTACTATAAGTTGGAGCTATGCTCACAGCTGTAGTTCATACTACACTTACAGTAAGTCAGAATAAAAAGAAAAAGAAAAAAGAAAACTGTTATGAGGTGACTAGGCAAGTGCCTTGTAACACCCAGGTCCTCATCTGAAGAAACTCCTTGCTGGAGAACCTTTGAAGGCAGTAATCACTGTTGTTGTCCTCCAAAACCATGTGGCTGGATACTTGACTTGGTTGCTTTCTTCTTCCCTGCTTTCCCTGCTTAGCCTCTATAACTCAATTTCCTTCACCTCCACTTCCTTGACTTCTGGAGGCTCCTCTACCTCCTTCACCTCATTCACCCTATTTTCTCTTGCCCTTTCCTATTGGCTTTAGCTACTTGTCCTATGGTACCATCATCAGCCTGCTTCTGGTGCAGAGAACCAGTTAGAGCCAAGTTATCACCAGGGTGTCAGAACATACTTATTTTTCTTTTCATTTTATGATTTCTTTCATCCTTATCGCTCAAAATCTACATAAGATATCTTATCTCATCTTATCAGATCATCAGTAGATCTTATCGCGATTATCTATGACACATATCCATTTAGTCATCAGGCCGCTTACTGTACAGATATGACTACAATTCCCACAGATGCTTACTGATGCAGTGCAATGCTGTGCATTGCTTACTGATACTTCTCACAGATGCTNNNNCATCTTATTTACATACACCTGCCCTACAGTGACAGCACATGGTCTGTGCACTGTTCCCTGTAGTATATAAGAACTCTCATGTAGTAGATAATTCCTTAGCTTTATACATCTGAGATATCCGCTATACAGCATGACTCTTCTCTAAAGGTGTATTGTCTCATTCCTCGCCAATCCCCCTTTCCTTTTCAGTTGTGACCTCGCTGTCTAGCGTGCGCCTCACACAGGGACAACAATAGAATAAGCTATATTTTGACAATGGATGCATGATATACAGAAAGTAAGGAATTAGTGTATGGTGTGTACCATTGCATAGGGAGGCAGTGACATACTACTGTACTGAAGAAGATGCATAGAGCATACAATCAACTGATGCAGGAGATGATGTTGCAAAAATAAAAAATAAAAAGTGAAGCTACCATCAATAGAAAACAACTTGATGTGCACAAAAGAACAAAAGCATGGCTGACAATGGGTTGTTGAAGAGGATGATTTGAATGAAGAGCCACTGTGGGATAATAGATGGGAACAGCATGGAAAATGAGGAAAACACTCTTATATTTAGTATAAAGTCTGTGAAGGAGAGTAGAAAGTACAATGTATCAAACACTAATTGCTTTTAGTGTGAGTAATGTTGAGATAAAATACTTTTGACACATGAAGGGAAAAACTAGGTTGTGAAAAACTAGGTTGTGGCCACCCTCATACAAACACTGATGCTGGGATGGTCTGAGAAGTGTATATTATTTTCTGGATTTTGGTAATTGATAACAGCAAATGTCAGCAATTGGCCATCAGCACTCAATGTCTGCCTCCCCACTCCTTTGTCTATCTATCACCATCCTCCAGCCTATCATCTTAATTCCAGACTATGAAAATGCACTCATCAAACAGCTGCAGTAGTAGTATAGTCTGTCAAGTGCTGACCCAAGCTTTGAGACAGAGTAATGCAGAGAGTAAAGTTTATGTGCTGCCATGTGTATGCATTATCTGATATGCTCTCTAAGTAAGTGCACACTTTGTTCCACCTGAACTTGAAGTTGCTTGTAAAGAGTGTGGCTGACTGTAGAAAGAAGAGAATTGTATTCTCAGTCTCTTCATAGAAAAATAAGTTGTAGCCAATAAGTATTGTACCTGTAGAATGAATGGAATTGTATTCTACAGGAAAGAATAATGAGAAACATATGGAATGAATGGTGTAGCAAGAGAGTACTGACCTCAGTCTATTTGTAGAAGACTGAAGGAAAAGAAAACTAGGCAGAGAAAATTTTCTCTAAGTAAAGTCCATCTGTATTGTCCCTGAGTCCAGCAAAAGGTCTGTGTCATGTGCCACACTATTCATGCTGTTGTGTGTTTGCTGTCACATGTTGCCATAATCTCCAACATGCCCACCCATATAGTGTGCCAGTGAATACCCATGCCAGAGCAGAACTGCTCATGCTTCTGCCTGTGAGGCGCACGCTAGACAGCGAGGTCACAACTGGAGTAAAGGGGGATTGATGAGGGAGGAGACAATACACCTTAGAGAAGAATCACGCCATGTAGTGGATATCTCAGATGTATAAAGCTAAGGAGCTATCTACTATATGAGAGTCTTTATATACTACAGGGATTGGTGCACAGACCATGTGCTGTCACTGTAGGGCAGGCATATGTAAATAAGATGCGCAGCATTTGTGGGAAGTATCAGTAAGCAATGTGCAGCATTGCACTGCATCAGTAAGCGTCTGTGAGAATTGTAGTCATATCTGTATAGTAAGCAGCCCGATGACTAAATAGGCATGAGTCATAGATAATCGCGATAAGATCTACTGATGATCTGATAAGATGAGATAAGATATCTCATGTAGATCTTGAGCGATAAAAGTAAAAGAAATTGTAAAATGAAGAGAAAAATAAGTACATTCTGACAAATACCCCCCTTCTTAGGGCGAGATGACTCGACAAGCAAAGGAAACTCCAGTAGATCCAAAACCTTTATCTCCACGTTGTGTATCATCTAGAGAATCAACTTCTTCAATTTTGGCTAAAGATATGTGTTCCAGGATCAATTGGGCTACATGGTCTTTGATGTTGATGATAAAGTCATTATCACCAAGATTGACCAATAGAATCTTTACAGGTCCACGATAATCAGAATTGATAACTCCTGCTCCAATATGAATAGAGTTTTTGACAGCCAAGCCGCTGTGAGGAGCAATACGTCCATAGCAGTTGTCTGGTATAGCCAGGGAGATTTGAGTATCGATTAATTTTTGACCATGTGCAGGAATTACATTTTCTTCCACACTGTAAAGATCTAATCCAGCAGCGTGATCTGATCTGCGAGTGGGTAATGTGGCCAATTTGGAAAGTCACTTGATAGGAATAGAACAATGTTGAATTGATCTGATAGTGGTAGGATGAATGATATGGAATTCTTTGACCAGCTTGGGTACGTCTTTGATCATAATACGTGCTGGTTCCCAGGACTTTTTGTCTTCTGGGTAGTTCTTCCATTTGATAAGATATTGGACATTTCCTTGATATCTTCTGCTATTTAGAATCTTTTCAACTTCATATTGTTCAACGTTATCCTTGATGATAGGTGGTGGAGGGGCTTTTATTATTTGTTCTGGGATATCATTTGGAGAATATGGGAGTAATTTGACGATATGAAATACTGGATGTATTTTCATGGACTTGGGGAGTGCTAATTCATATGCATTGTTTGAAAGCACTTTGATGATAGAATATGGTCCAAGTCTTTTGTGATCCAATTTTCGAGTTGGTCATCCTGTCTGGTTCAAATCCCATCCTTGGATTTTGTCCAGAGTTCAACATGAAGGGAGAGTATTTTGTAGAGGCATTTACCCTGTTGTTGTAACAGAATTCTGCCATTGGCAACCAATTCATCCAATCTGACTGACGATGATCAATGAAGATATGGAGGTATTGCTCAATTTCTTGATTAATCCTCTCTGTTTGTCCATCTGTTTGTGGATGATATGCCATA